>JAJGRW010000912.1:208862-350218 GCA_025461045.1 Carex parvula
GTATCTTTATCCATCTGAAATTTCCAACAACATTCAAGGTACTTAGCACTTGCATATTGCTTAATTCTTGTGGTATACTCCCAGTGAATGCATTGCTCTCGAGATAGAGTACATTCATGTGGGTGAGATTACCTAAAGTTGATGGGATTTCACCTGATAACATGTTATCGCTTAGTTCTAATCCTTCCAATTTCAAAAGATTGCCGATTTCTTTTGGGATAATGCCTTCAATAAATGTTTGACTTAGTGCTAAGGCAATAAGGTTGGTTAGTTTTCCTAACTCTGCAGGAATATATCCTGATATTGGATTTTTGGACATTCCTAAATAGTTTAGACTTGTAGAGAGATCTGCTATAGAACGAGGTAGCATGCCTTGGAGTTGGTTGTCTTCAAAGGATAATAGTTTTAGATGTGTACAGTTGATTAAAGAATCAAGGAATCTCCAACCGTCACCGGTGGCCTTAATTTGATTTGCAGCCATGTTAAGCCAATAAAGGTTTTGTAAGATTCCGATACTATCTGGTATTGTGCCTATGAAATTGTTTGTGCTTAAATCAATCCTAATCAAGGCTGAACAATTGGATATGGATATTGGAATTTGACCATTAAGTTTATTATCGAACAACAATAGATATTGTAGGCTCTGAAATGCATCACAAAAGTTTGAAGGAAGATTTCCATCAAGCTGATTTCTACTTAAACTCAAGTCAACCATTGCTGAGATGTTGTAAATTGAATGTGGTATCTTGCCTGACAAATAGTTTTGACGGAGGGAAAGGTACTCGAGAGCCTTTAGTTGGCCGAGTGAAGGAGGGATGAAACCATCTAAATTATTTTCATAAAGATAAAGAACTGATAGATGTGTAAGGTTGCCTAAGGCGCTTGGGATAGATTCCGTAAGATTATTTCTACCTAGATACAATTCTTCGAGTTGTTCTAGGAAACCAAACTGTGGAGGTATGCCTCCAACAAGAAAGTTACTTGTCAAATTGATAGCTCTCAAGTTTTTGCATTGCATTAGATTGGAAGGGATGGTGCCTTGCAGATTATTGTATGCCTGATCTAGAAATTCTAAATTGGAACAATTACCAAGAGTTGATAGAATGTTTCCATCAAGGTTATTCATACTCAAACTGAGAATTTGCAATCTACTCAAATGACCAAGCTCTACTGGAATGTTTCCAGTAAGTTGGTTATCTGTAAGATTCAAACTTTTGAGAAATGTGAGATTTGCCAAAAATGGTGATATACGGCCTGACAAACTCAATGAACCCAGAGAGAGACCAGTTACTCTGTCAGGATGGCGTTTGCCGCACCTTACGCCCTGCCATTGACAGTAGTGGAGAGAATCATTCCATGATAATGCCCCGAACGGGCCATTAGACATGAGAGACTTGAAGGAGAGAAGTGCGAACTTGTCAGTTTCATTTGTGGAGAAGCTGTTTGCTGGAAGATGAAAGGTGAATAAGCTTATGAGAAGTAAGAGGTGTAAATCTCGCATTTTTTTGGATTGTCAAGTGCACATGTGGTGATAGGATATCTATCTAATTAATGGCTATCTTCTATGATCCTATTTATCATTCAAATAAATTGGTGGAAGAAGACTATCAGAGTTGACTACGCTTGGAATTTTCCTGTGAGTCATTAATTGTCTTGTTAAATAGACACAAATATTTGGGGCAAAGCTGTTTGATGGTAGATGGAAGGATAAGAAGCATATGAGAAATAAGAGATGTAAACCTGTCATTTTTCTCGGTCGTCAAGTGTTGTAAGAGGATAATTTTGTCACACCCCGACAACAGGGCTGACAACCCGCCGCGCTGTAAGCGCAAGGCGATTTCTATCATCTTAAATACCCATATATATACATACATTACCAATGACATACCTTACTTTTTCTTGTGGCAAAGTCCCGCAGTCTTCTAGTTCAACATCTTGTTTTTGTGTCTTACACTTTGTACCTGGAACCCACCAAAGTGGAAAGTTATTAGAGATTGAAAATCTCTAAGTGCGGTATTCAGTTCCAGTCGAGTTATTCTAAGATCCAACCAACTAAACCAAAACAGAACCAAGCACCAAAACATATAGACCATAATAATAATATAAGATTCCAATAAACTAGCTTCAACTATAATCAATCAACGAAAATATTAGAACCTTACTTTATGGAATACTCATGTATGATAACAAAAATCAGCAACCCAGAACTTTATATAATCAATCTATATGACTATGACAATCAAACATAAAATTTACAATGCATAACTCAACTATATCTCATTCTTTTTAATCAAATGCTTTTAAATCAACCATACTTTAATTTCAGATATTATGTTCATGCCTCATGTGCAACCTAATGCATCCATGTCATATGTTCATGAGAAAAGCTGTGCATTCATATCACGCAAATGATTCATCTACATCGAACTCCTATTTACGTCAATTTGCTTCCTATTATGTCACGCGCCAGTTTTAGAAAATATATATATGCCATGCATATCAACTACCAGCATTGTTCAACTCATGTCTTCTATATACTCGCATGTGATGCAAATAAGAAATTTATGAAAGAATTCAGTTATGCAATCTAAAAGCTCACGGATCAATTAGCTATTTAACACAATTATAAAAAGTAACACCGCAATCAAGTCAAGAGGAAAAACTAAACAAATTCAACATTCGCTTTAAGAAATGCTCAAATACCATAAAAGAAAATCAGCAAGCTAGAGAAACAATTAATAGCTATAACAATCAAGCATAACCAAATATTATAATATGCAATGCTCATGTGCACTAGACTTCAATGTTCAATCCAATTTACTTATGCAACCCTATTGTTTATCCATGCTTTGTTCCAAACTTAGCAATTCTCAAATATGCACAATTGTTCAAGTATATCAATTTGCAAATATTTTCCTTTGTTTATCATGCATTACAAGTTCTTGCACCAAGCATAAATCCGGTCATGCTCTACCCGAATATGGCGCCTACACAGCTCTAGCTATGCGCTACCAGAATATGGCGCCTACACAGCTCTAGCTATGCGCTACCCGAATATGGCGCCTACACAGCTCTCGCTATGCGCTACCCGAATATGGCGCCTACACAGCTGACGCCATGCGCTACCCGAATATGGCGCCTACACAGCTCTTGCCATGCGCTACCCGAATATGGCGCCTACACAGCTCTTGCCATGCGCTACCCGAATATGGCGCCTACACAGCTCTTGCCATGCGCTACCCGAATATGGCGCCTACACAACTCTAGCCATGCGCTACCCGAATATGGCGCCTACACAGCTCTCGCTATGCGCTACCCGAATATGGCGCCTACACAGCTGACGCCATGCGCTACTCGAATATGGCGCCTACACAGCTCTTGCCATGCGCTACCCGAATATGGCGCCTACACAGCTCTTGCCATGCGCTACCCGAATATGGCGCCTACACAGCTCTTGCCATGCGCTACCCGAATATGGAGCCTACACAGCTCTCGAATTTCATTCTTCAATTCCCATCAAAGTACATACAAGACATTCCATATACAAGCAAGTCCATGTGTTCTATGAATGCAAGTCATATTCACATTTCTATTGAAGGTTCATTTAATGCAAGTAAATAGTTCATATCATGCTATTTATCATGCATGCAAGTATAACCTGCAAAAGTTCTAGTTCCACTCATGTTCTATATCATCTATGCATATGCAATGCAACTCAAACACTTGATGCAAATCATGTCTTATCCAAAACCAAAATCTAAATTTGTACATCATACTTCATTTTCAGATTTTTGATATAAAAGTATGTGATCATGCATCTTCATGCTTTATTCTAAAATATAACACTAGCATATACTACAATCTTATTTTGCCACTAAACTCTTCAAGTTTTGTCCAATTCAATTCTAGAATATATGTGCATGCTCATTATGACAATTCATGCATTCATGCTATGCATTTCAAAAGAACATTCAAGAACTTAAACTACAACTAATTACCAATCAAGCAACAAAGCAAGCAACCAAGCAAGCATCAACAATACAACCAATTAGCAACTAAACAAACAAGCAAGCAACAACTCCAAACTAATGCCTTGTACCATGCATACAAGTTAATTTCATGCAAACAGAAATATGGTTCAGTTCATGATGCTAGCGTATGTCATGCAACTCGTTATGCAATAAGAATACCAACTTCAAGACTTTAACTACAAGTAATTGGCAACCGAGCTACAACCAAGCTACACTAATCAAACAAATAATCTTGTGCAATCAGGACATGAAAATTTCAATATGTAATAAGACATTTCACTAAGGCATATTTACACTTACAAAATTTACTTGTCTAATGTATGTCATCATGTACCTCGTTTTGATTCACAATTCAATGGGTCTAATTATTACATAGTTCACTCATTACCATCTCAATTTATTATATAAATTTTACCGTTCAGTTCGTGTGAAGTGGATGTTTTATATTGATATCAAGGCTCCTGTCATCTTTTGGGTCATGCATGTATCAATTTGAGAATATAGAAGTTGTGGTCTGTTCCATAATTAGATTATATAAAATAGTTGTACACCATGTAACTCCAAACCACTACCATATATTAATCTTAAGATTTCCAACAATTTACTTCTCTTAGGCATTTCACCGAACAGCTGATGTGCAGCAACACACCAGACCCGTACTAGTAATTTACTTCTCTTAGGCATTTCACCGAACAGCTGGTGTGCAGCAATACACCAGACCCGTACCAGTGATGGTACATTAATCACTCAATTAAATCACCATCATCAAGAAATCAACATGAGATCAAAAGCAAGCAAAGAAACCCACGAGCTTACAACAACAATTAAACAAGTTAGAAGGAGCTAGGAATAACTCGAAATCCGCACCTTTTAACGATGACACGACGTGGTTCGAAGTCGAGTCCGCTGCTCATAATCAAGTCTGTTGAGTTATTCGAGAGCAACCATAGAATTGTAAGCAACAATCGAGAAACTTTCTTCACCTCCGTACCTTTCTTGTCACCATCGCATAGGGCTGCTGATCGACACCCTGCCTTTCTTCTATCTTTTCCCCGTTCATTCGCTCACCATTTCCCCTTTTTTTTCTCTCTCAATTTCTCTTCCTTTTGTTTCTTTTCGATAACTCCTAAGTTGGAGGGCGGTCTGTATTTGATGGGAATACCAATAGCTCCACCGAGTAAAATAAATTGGAGATAAAAATATTAAGTTTTCAAAAGGTTAGAAGGCACCCAATAAGATTTAAGGAAATAAAACACCATTGTTATTTTTTCAAAGAAAAGATAAGAAGAGTTTGACCTTTGACCAATTAATTCTTAATTTAATAATCCCAAAGAAGTTAAAAGCTCAAGATATTTCTGTCCACAATAACTTTTGTACGGTTAAAGATGTATTATTTAATCAAGTTAATTTGCACTAAACCCCTTCATACTTTTAAGAATAAAACATGACTTCTTAAGATCCTATCACTTATATATATGTAGTTTTATATAAGAACCAGTGTAATTAGTTATTGGTCAATTTCATTGACAAAAGTTAAAGGTACGTGAGTTTCAACATAATTATTACGTTATCAAAATCCCTTCAGTACGTGTTTTAATTAATGTCACATAAAATCTTCAAATAATCAAAATTGGGATGTTACAAATTTCGTTAAACCGGCCCCTAAAAAATTACACAATTACAAACTTTTTTCCTCCAAAATTCATAATATCACATTTTTCCTTCTCAATTTCAAAAATTCACACATCTTATTCAATTTATTGACAAAACTATTGAAACTCATTTTAAACTTATAAAGTACTTATTTTATTCTTTATTAAAATAATAAAAAATATGTAGCTTGTTTAAGTGAAATATTTATTCTTCTAATTGATTGGCTTTGAGAACAAATGATTTATTTTCCATAATATTACCTAAATTCAGACCAACTAAGGCCCATTTTAGGGTCATAAAAAAGTCAAAATTAGCAGCAGAAAACAACAAAGTGTCATCTTCATAGTTTAAATTTGATTGGACTTTGCTTGGAAATTTGATAACTGATACAGCTATATACATCGGATGATAGAAACAGAAGTAGAATCTGAATTTTGTGGAAAAATTATTTGAGTGGCGGGCCCCACATGTGGAAAATTGGAGTACGTGATGGATACAGCTATAAGAATTAATTGGAGAATTGCTCTGCAACGGTCAAGTCAAATTAGTTTTTGATGGATACATTTTATTATTTGAAACATATGTAGTCTACCTCTTTGCTTGTCCAGACATCCAATTGTTCACTAATATATGTAAACTATGATTTTTCTATGTGAGGTAAAATTATTAAATTATTAATATTTATATTTTATCATAAAAGAAAAGTTTTGGTATATATTTATGAATTTCTTTTGTAATATTTTAGTTGTTACTAACTATATATTTTCAATTACCAAATAAATAATATTTGATAATAAATAAGTGGGTAGATATTTATGTGAACTTTTAGATGCGCTCTTTTATTGTCTGTTCATGGAATAAGCGATCAAGACTAGTGGGGATGGATTTGGATATCTCAATCAAAATCATAACTCATGCATCATGAAAGTAGATATCGATCGATCCCAGAGAAGTTTCCCCCAAACAAAACATGTAAATATCAGTCGGCTCAAGATATTTCCCTTGTCTAACTAAATTAAAGATGTCCAGAAATAATTTTTTTTATTTTAAAAAAGAGTAAGAACATTATTGATAAGAAACACTTTGGTGTCAACAAGATAAATTAATGGTACGTACATACACAAATATAGACACTATATGTGCTTAACAACAACATAATGTTAATAACAATACTCAAAGATGAATTCCATAGTTCATGATGGAACTTAAATTTTATACTTTTGATCTCTCTCATCTCAGCAGCTTCACTCGAGCCCTAATCAACTCCTTGACAACTTGATCGATCCCAATGCGCTCTTTTGGAGACAACTTAGAGCACAAGAGACCACATCGAATCACCGAAACCAGGCAATCATGAACATCCTCTGTTACATTTGAACTATCTCCTCCATCATTGACTGGGAACAGTTTATGGTCGATAATCTCAGTAACACGATCAGAGAAAGCCATCTCAACATGCATGTGGAGGCTCAATCCATCTCTAAATCTTTCTTCGGTGGGGCTTACGCCAGTAAATATCTCAAGCAGTAGAATGCCATAGCTATATGCATCTCCTTCAACCGATGCCTGACCTCCCATGCCATATTCTAAAAAAAAATGACAAATTAGAATCATACTCTTCTACAATTATGCACCAAAATCAGTTACGTAGTGTTATTTTTCCTTCACAATTCAAACATACGAGCCCATTTCTTATTATGTATGTTGCCAAGGTTAACTTGGCATTCTGAAAGCTAGTGCTAACTTACTATTCACATATCAATTTGACAGCTACGAGCTAACTAGGTTTGGTATCATCTATTAAGATAATTAAAAGAATAAATAATTAAAAGAAGCCATTCTGTATGTACCATGATAGGTTAAACAAAAGTTAAAATAAATAATGAACACACACACTTCTATAAGCTGGTCTGTAACTACTTATATCTATATATACACTAAAACACAAAATTAATTTCTCATAAGAATAAGCTTGTACCTGGCGGAATATAACCGATGGAACCTCTAAGTCCAACTGTACTTCCTGTCAACAAAGAAGACATAGAATCAGGTTGAACCAGAAATCTGGCAAGCCCGAAATCACCCACATGTGCAATCATGTCTTCATCCAAAAGCACATTGCTAGGTTTAAGATCACAATGTACGATTGGAGATGACCCATGGTTATGAAGATAATCCAAAGCTGTTGCAACATCGATTGCTATATTCAGCCTCTGCATAAGGCTGAGACTCCTAAATGGCCTATTTGTACCCGCACCGGGATGCAACCATGTTTCTAAGCTTCCATTAGGCATGAACTCAAAAATCAAAGCTTTAAAATCATTACCATGGTGGTCTGTGCTAGAGCATGAACTTAAAACTTTGATAAGGTTTCTGTGTCTGACTTCTCTTAATACCTCACATTCTGAGAAAAAACTTCTAGAAGCACCATGTTGATTGAGATTTAGTACCTTCACAGCAACAGTTGTCACGTTCTCAAAATTCATCAGAGCTTTGTAAACAGCTCCAAAGGTACCTCTACCAATTAGATTCTCCGATGAAAAATGATTCGTATCCCTGAGAATGTCATTGTATGACACTTTTTGATACTCAGGATTTTTGGCCACAAATGGTAAGGGATTAATCTGAGATCCCTTTTTCCAATAAAAACGGGCTATCAAAAATATGATAATGCACATGCATATAATACCACCTATGCAACAAATTATTACAATGATAATTTGGGTAAAGTGCTTCTTCTTTTGATTATCTAAAACGCATTTGGGTAGATGCATTTCAGGTACCCCGCCACAAAGTTTGGGATTTCCTCTTATGTCTACTGCACTAGAATTCCTGAAAACCCCGTCTTTCGGCAATTCCCCTTCAAAATTGTTGACAGAAATATTCAAATGCTGAAGTTTCATCTGACCAACAAATTCAGGTATTGGACCAGATAAAGCATTGTTGGAGATATCAAAATCTTGCAACCCTATCATGTTGCTCAAGGAGAAAGGAATAGACCCATTCAGATGGTTTCCATCAAGATGAAGTATTTGAAGTACCTGGCACTCATCTATTGTGCTAGGAATTTGTCCAGATAATTTGTTATTTGATAGGTAAACTTCTTGTATATTGTTCAGTTGACCAATTTCTGGTGGCAATGATCCATTCAAATAGTTATTTGACAAGTCGAGGCTGACAGAAAGTGAATGAAGACTAAAGAGTTCCTTTGGGATTGAACCTATTAATTTATTATTTGAAAGATTCAAAGTACTTAGTACTTGCATATTGCTTAATTCTTCTGGTATACTTCCAGTGAATGCATTGTTCTCGAGATAGAGTACATTCATGTGGGTGAGATTACCTAAAGTTGATGGGATTTCACCTGATAACATGTTTTCGTTTAGTTCTAATGCTTGCAAATTCGAAAGATTGCTGATTTCTTTTGGGATAATGCCTTCAATAAAAGTTTGACTTAGTCCTAAGCCAATAAGGTTGGTTAGTTTTCCTAACTCTGCAGGAATATATCCTGATATTGGATTTTTGGACATTCCTAAATAGTTTAGACTAGGAGAGAGATCTGCTATAGAACGAGGTAGGATGCCTTGGAGTTGGTTGTCTTCAAAGGATAATAGTTTTAGATGTGTACAGTTGATTAAAGAATCAAAGAATCTCCAATCGTCACCGGTGGCCTTAATTTGATTTGCACGCATGTTAAGCCAAGAAAGGTTTTGTAAGGTTCCGATACTCTCTGGTATTGTGCCTATGAAATTGTTTGTGCGTAAATCAATCCTAATCAAGGCTGAACAATTGGATATGGATATTGGAATCTGACCATTAAGTTTATTATCTAACAACAATAGATATTGTAGGTTCTGAAATGAATCACAAAAGTTTGAAGGAAGATTTCCATCAAGCTTATTTGCACCTAAATCTAATTCAACCATGGATGAGAGGTTGTAAATAGAATGTGGTATATTGCCTGACAACTTGTTTGCATCGAGGGAAAGGTACATGAGAGCCTTTAGTTGGCCGAGTGAAGTTGGGATGAAACCATCTAAATTATTTTCATAAAGATAAAGAACTAAGAGATGCGTAAGGTTGCCTAAGATGCTTGGGATAGATTCTTTAAGATTATTTCCATGTAGATACAATTGTTCGAGGTGTTCTAGGAAACCCAACTGTGGAGGGATGGTTCCTTGGAGATTATTGATACTCAGAGCAAGAAATTCTAAATTTGAACAATTACCAAGAGTTGATGGAATGTTTCCGGCAAGGTTATTCCCACTCAAATTGAGATTTTGCAATCTACTCAAATGACCAAGCTCTGCTGGGATGTTACCAGTAAGCTGGTTATCTGAAAGATTCAATCTTTTAAGAAATGTGAGATTTGCCAAAGAGGGGGATATATGGCCTGACAAACTTAATGAACCCAGAGAGAGAGCAGTTACTCTGTCGGGATGGCGTTTGCCGCACCTTACGCCCTGCCATTGACAGTAGTGGAGAGAATCATTCCATGATGATAATGCCCCGAACGGGCCATTAGACATGAGAGACTTGAAGGAGAGAAGTGCGAACTTGTCAGTTTCATTTGTGGAGAAGCTGTTTGCTGGAAGATGAAAGGTGAATAAGCTTATGAGAAGTAAGAGGTGTAAATCTCGCATTTTTTTGGATTGTCAAGTGTACATGTGGTGATAGGATATCTATCTAATTAATGGCTATCTTCTATGATCCTATTTATCATTGAAATAAATTGGTGGAAGAAGACTATCAGAGTTGACTACGCTTGGAATTTTCCTGTGAGTCATTAATTGTCTTGTTAGTGTTGTAAGAGGATAATTTCGTTATACCCCTAAAAAATTACACAATTACAAACTTTTTTCCTCCGAAATTCATAATATCACATTTATCCTTCTAGATTTAAAAAATTCACACATTTCATTCAATTCATTGACAAAACAATTAAAACTCATTTTAAATTTATAAGGTTCTCATTTTAATCTTTATTAAGAAATTAAAAGATATGTAGTTTGTCTAATTGTAATATTTAGTGTTTTAATTGACTGGTTTTGAGAACAAATGATTTATTTTCCATAATAATTGCCTAAATTCAGACCAACTAAGGCCCACTTTAGGGCCATAACAAAGTCAAAATTAGCAGCAGAAAACAACAGATTGTCATCTTCATAGTTTAAATTTGATTGGACTTTAAATCTGAATTTTGTGGAAAAATTATTTGCGTGGCGGGCCCCACATGTGGAAAATTGGAGTATGTGATGGATACAGCTATATGAATTGAAGAATTGCTCTGCAACGGTCAAGTCAAATTAGTTTTGATGGATACATTTTATTATTAGAAACATATGTAGTCTACCTCTTTGCTTGTAGATCCAGACATCCAATTGTTCACTAATATATGTATACTATGATTTTTCTATGTGAGGTAAAATTATTAAATGATTAATATTTATATTTTATCGTAAAAGAAAAGTTTTGGTATATATTTATGAATTTCCTTTGTAATATTTTAATTGTTACTAACTATATATTTTCAATTAACAAATAAATAATATTTGTTAATTAATAAATAAGTGGGTAGATATTTGTCCAGACATATAATTATCTCTTGGTGCCAACCAGTGACCTCCAAGAATATATATATATATATATATATATATATATATATATATAGATGGGCTATTGTGCTTTGCAAAGTAAACCCCCGTTTACTTCGGGTCATTTTTTGGATTTTGAAAATCCAAACAACCGATCCGAACCGTTCAACATGTTCTAAATATTGAAATGTGCTTGGAGACTAAATTTTACATTTTTTGGAATTTGTTTACTATTTATTAAGCCACTTTGAAAATCGCTGATCCGGTGGTTCATAAAATTTTACTGTTTTTTACTGTTCACAGTGGATCAGCGATTTTCAAAGTGGCTTAATAAATAGTAAAAAAATTTCAAAAAATGTAAAATTTAGTCTGCAAGCACATTTCAATATTTAGAACATGTTGAACGGTTCGAATCGGTTGTTTGGATTTTCAAAATCCAAAATATGACCCGAAGTAAACAGGGGTTTTACTTTGCAAAGCACAATAGCCCATCTCTCTCTCTCTCTCTCTCTCTCTATATATATATATATATATATATATATATATATCACTGTTGGGTTTACCAGCGGCCGTCCACTATCAAATTACCATACACAAATTTCCATCAACGGGTTCGTATACAAATATACATATTATATGAGTTAACAGCCAGATAAATGGAAATTATTATTTTTATAAAGATCAGAACCACAATTATTTAATAGAAAAGTGCAGTTTCACAGGTATCCAAGTGCCAAAGAGCAAAGCATAGTCATAGATTGAGCTGCTCATACAAAGACATTAACCAAGCAACTTATATTGAAAAAAAATGGTAATGAAAATGGTTGAGAGAGAAAAATCAAAGCAGAGAGAGATTTTAAAGCTACAATGCATGAAGGGGAAAGAATGCATGTTTGCTGCTGAGGCTGATTCGGACACCTCTGCTATTTTTATTTTGGCTTGTATTTTTTGTTCTCCTTCAAATTAATTCTGTAGCTATAATTTTTACAGTACTTAATGAGAGGTAATGTAGATTTAATTTCTAGAAGTAATTTTTTGGGTCACAATACCTTATATATATTATGAAAAATCTCTTGCGTGAAACATCAAGTTAATATCTGGATGAGTCAAAAATAAGATATTGGAGGAAATTGAATCCAAATTTGCTCAATTTCACATGGATTAAATTTCCTCCAATTCTCACATTTGAATCCCATAAAACATCGATAAGTTCCGTATATATATCGACACGGAAACACAACTACTTTAATTTAACAAAGCTTTTGAATGGGCAAGTGAAGGTAAGATATTGGAGAAAATCAAACCAGCAGCAACTCAAAAAACAGAGAAATGTATTGGTTTGATTTCCTGCAATCCTCACATTCAATACCTCATAAACCCATAATATAATTTCATATTTTCTTTCTTGCAAGATTAAAATTGAATATGAGATGTTGGAGAAAACTGAACTCATTTAATTCATCAATTATTTGAAGTAAAAAGTTCAATTCCTTCCAACTCTCATTTTCAGAGGTATCAATATTTATTCATGCTGAAACTAGAATTGTGGGGTAATTTATAGAAAGCAAATCTGAGAAAAAGGAAAAAACAAAGGAAAAAAAAAAAGCAAAGGCATGTATGGTGTGATTTCTCTTTTTCTGATTCCATGTCATGGATATGGCATGAGGTTTTACCAAGTGTACTGGTGATATTTTCTTTTTTAGATAGTCTTCTATGCTCTCCTGTTACTACTTGTGTTGTAACGGGAAAAAGTTTTTTTTTCTTTCTTTTTTATTATTATTATTTTTTTTGCATCTCACAACGTAATCTTTTGTGTGTATGAGAGAGAGAGAGAACTTAGTTTTGGCAATGATAAATTTTTGGAAGCTGATATGAGTACCCGCAGTTGAGTACCCGCATTGTACCCGCACCTAAACTGTCATAACTGTTTTTGGGGACCTAAACTGTCAAAACTGTAATTTTATTTTACAAGTATTAATAGTAACATTATGAAGTATTTATACCTATACAAGACAAGTATTTATATCTATACAATGAACTACATATATGATATATGAATTTTTTTAAATAACCGTACCCGCACCTTTTTTGAAAAATTCTCACGTCGTACCCGCATTAGGGGACCACACAACCGTTCCAAAACTGTAATTTTGTTTTACAAGTATTAATAGTAACATTGTGAAGTATTTATATCTATACAAGACAAGTATTTATATCTATACAATGAACTACATATATGAAAAAATCCACAACCAAAAGTCACGTGTCAGACTGCATTGGGGACCATTACTTTCCAAACTGGAGACCATTACTTTTCGGGGGCAGTAAATGTCAGACTGCATTGGGGACCACAACCAAAAAGTCACGTGGATCACACCACCAGTGCTACATTCATGGTTTAAATTAATTCACATACAAAATAGAAAGTATTTATACCTAAATTATCAAGTATTCATATATAATTCATCAAGTATTCATACCTAAGATATCAAGTATTTAAAAAAAAACTGGACACAATATCTACTCATCTTTTACACGTTTTTCAAGGTGGTTTTTTTTTTCTCCGTTCAATCTAACCAATTTTTGAGACGATCTATGAGGAATTTTACAAATTTAAAACCACGAACGTGTTCTACACAATTTTCTCTTTCAAATGAGATCCATGATGACATACTTTTACACGTTTTTCAAAGTATCAAATATTCAAATATTCAAAGTATTCATACAAAATAGAAAGTATTCATACCTAAGATATCAAATATTCATATATAATTCATCAAGTATTTATACTTAAGATATCAAGTATTTAAAGAAAAAAACTGGACTCATCTTTTACACGTTTTTCAAAGTAGTTTAATGATTGACAAAGTTAGTTATACCGTTATGGAAGTTAATTGAGAAATGAATCAACTGCGGGTACAATGCGGGTACTCAACTGCGGGTACCAAAATAATTATTCTAAATTTTTCTATGTTTGTCCTCAATGTGTGTCTTTTACCAAGTGTATTATCCGTTTAACTTTGGCATCAATAATATTGAAGGGATTCCATTAATTTTAATTTGGATGAGATTGATCCGGATTCTGATCACACGGTCAGGATCGAAATTCAAAATTTGAGTTAGTTCCAGAGGAGATCCAGACCCTCTGATAACATGGTGAGAAATAATCTAGCATTTGCCATCTAGCACAAACTCCTGGAATATAAGAAATTATAAAAGTCCAAGTTAAGACGCTTAGCCACTGATTCTAGTATCTAGTGAAGTGGTGATATATTGAGGGGTGGAATTTGAATTCAAGTTTTCATAACTATAAAGTAAAATTCTAACTATCATATATACAAATTAACACAAATTTAACATTTTATATGGAAGACTGAACTTCATAGAAACAAAAAAAATTAATTAAATTACAATATACATAATTAAAATTTAAAAATCGTAGATGATCTGCCCCTCAAGATACGGAGTCAAAATTAAACCAACTTTTATTAACATTACAACATGTCATATTTAAGATATTGACTTTTCTTGAAAATAAACCTTCTAAATAATTAATTAAAAAAATTGCCCAAGGAAAATCTATATGGTTTGATTTATCTCTTCATCAACTCTTTTGTTTAATTTATTTAATTAGGTTCATGTGTATTGCCTCTCTCACTGTAGGTACTTTAATAGTACTTGATATAGGCATATCTCCAACCTTAATTGACTTTACAAATAAACAAGTAAACAAACAAGGCTCTTAAATGAAATAAGTGAAGGCCCAAGGAATTTAGTTTTAACTTATTCCCTCAAATAATAAATAGTTAAACGGTCTAAATAGCGCAAGAATTTGCACGGAAAGCATTCATTAATTTGTTAATTAAGCAACCTAAATGATCTGGGTTCTCTTTATTTAGAGAAGAATTAAGCAACCTAAATATCATTCTTCAGATGACATTTGGGCCTCTTACAATGGGCCTGAGGAAGAATTAAATTGGTCAACATTGTTACTAGCAAATAAATTGATCCTAGCACTACCTCAGCACTTTGTTATTGTTAAATGTACCAATGGGCCATAATGGGCCTCGAGAAGATCATGATCATCCACCACCATTCAGCCCAAATATACAGTTTAAATTTCTACATTAGGTTTTTTTTTCATTCTTTACATCATTTTGCATTTCATGTTAGCTGCACTTGAGTAAGAATATTCATATATTATTTTCTTCAACTTATATTAAGCTATATATTTCAGCAAAACTTGTGACAAGTGATGTTTCTGTTTAAAAACTCCAGTGTAGATTTCAAATTTAATTAATCAAGTGATGTTTTTGTTTAAAAAGTTGTAGTAAAGACGTGAAATTTTTATCACTCCAACTATTTTTTCTTTTAAGCTAAATAATTTTAACACAGTTGAGTGTTTTGGTAACCGATTTCTCATACAAAATATATATAAAAGTGAGATATTCGAGAATAGGTGTATAAAAGTGAGATATTCAAGAATAGGTGTATAAAAGTGAGATATTCAAATACTGTGTACAAAAAAAAATAGCACCAAATGACCATTTTATATTCACTTTTATATATATTTGAGATATCAAAAAACGGTTTATTAATAATAAAAAACTGTGTACAAATATAGGTGTCTTTCGTACACAGTTGCGTTTTAAATGACCATGTTTGTATATTGGAGCTCATTTTCGCGCAAGCATCTCCTCTCTTTACACACTATTTATTTGAAATTTTCTCGCATCTGAAATAAGATATGGCATGTATGGTTAATGTTCTTGTATAGTAGTGAGTTACCTTTGTGGGTTATATGGCGTTTATGGTTACTATATCAGAATGAATCAAGCTGTTTTTTTTTTTTTATCAAAAACGTTACAAGTCCTAAGCAGGCATGTTTAGTGCCATCACATCAATGGCATGTAACGCGCCTTTTAGAAGCGATGTCAATGCATAATTAATGGTGTGGTCCAGCGGGTAGAAATGTAGAATACAGAGATAATAGTTATATAGTTACAGTTGGTTAAGAATTGGTCGGTCTTACTCGTTTAACAGTAAACTACTAGTTTCATTTATATCTTATTTTACGTGTAAACCTTATAACATAATGAATAATTATCAATAAAATAATAATTTATATATGCATTAATTCGAATATATATATATATATATATATATAGATGAGATATTGTGCTTTGCAAAGTAAAGGGGTGGTTTTACTTCGGGTCATATTTTCAATTTTGAAAATCCAAACAACCGATCCGAACCGTTCAACATGTTCTAAATATTGAAATGTGCTAGCTTGCAGACCAAATTTTACATTTTTTGGAATTTTTTTACTATTTATTAAGCCACTTTGAAAATCGCTGATCCGATGGTCCAGAAATTTTTACTGTTTTTTACTGTTCACAGTGGATCAGCGATTTTCAAAGTGGCTTAATAAATAATAAAAAAATTCCAAAAAATATAAAATTTGGTCTCCAAGCATTCAATATGGAGATCATGTTGAGCGGTTCGGATCGGTTGTTTGGATTTTCAAAATAGAAATATGACGTGGAGTATAAACGTGTTTTACTCCACGTCTCACCCTAGTCCATCTCTCTCTCTCTCTCTCTCTCTCTCTCTATATATATATATATATATATATATATATATATATATATATATATATGAGCTATGGTGAGTTGCAAAGTAAAAGTCTTCTTTTACTTCACCCTCATATCTTCATTTTCAAAATCCAAACAGCGATCCAAACCGCTCAACATGATCTCCATATTGAAATGTGCTTGGAGACTATAATTTACATTTTTTGGAATTTTTTTACTATTTTTTTAGATGGATAGAAAATTGTTGTTTTTGGATGGATTATGGACCATAAAAAACAGTGATTTTAAAAAATTCTAAACAAATAGTAACAAATTTATAAAAAATGTAAAATTTGGTCTCCTAGCACATTTCAATATGTAGATTATGTTGAGCGGTTCGGATCAACTTTTTGAATTTTCAAAAGTAGAAAATATGAGCGTGAAGTAAAACAAGGCTCTTACAATTCGCAACTCACCATAACCCAACTCATATATATATATATACTAAGTAAATATACTATTTCAAACTATAACATGTGCATAATAACATAAAATAAAACAAAATTTTATTTATGTGTTCTCATATTTCTGTAAGAAAATATAATAGCTATAACTAAATTATAGAAGACGAAATGTTCCATAAATCCATCTTAAATTCGTTAATAATTTGTATTTATCAGTTATTCTGTGAGATAACAGTTGCGAAATTATCCTTATCCGAAATGGAGTGGATCAAACCAAGTTACAAAAGCTGACTTTCTCAGTTTCTTTATTAATTTCATGGGAAATGGGGACCAATCTACTTAGCTTCAGCTAGAAAATAGAAAATGTTCTCAAGATAATTTATTGGCTCTTGTCTGTTAGAAATTGGAAATCAGAGATGGTGCATGAACAAGTCTTCCCTCTGGCAACCTAGCTAGATTTCATCACAACATTATATAAGCATCTATTAGTACTTACTACTAGCCATACATCTATCCTTGTTATCCTTGTTTAACTAATCATATTTCCTTCGCTATCCTTGTGTTTTTAATTGAACAATGCAGGTACGCAATGAGTTCACTTGTTCATATTATCTATCATAATTGCAGCCCAGTGAACTAATCATATTTTTTATTTTCTGATAATTTTTACCAGTACATCAATCATAATTACACCCCAGTCATGAACTAATCATATTTCCTTTGCTATCCTTGTTTTTAAATTAAACAATGCAGGTAAGCAATGAGTTGTTCATATTGTACGAGATTGTGTGGCCAGTCATGCTAACAGGTCTCCTCCTCTACTCCAGAAACCAGGTCTCCATGCTATTTCTCGGGCAACTCGGCACTGCTCAACTTGCCGGCGGATCAATAGCCAATGCTTTTGCTAACATTACAGGTTACTCTGTGCTAAAGGGTCTTTCGTCCGGCATGGAGCCCATTTGTGGTCAGGCTTACGGAGCCCGCCAATGGCCCATCCTCAGCCAAACAGTTCAAAAAACCATTATTCTCTTACTTGCCGCCACTATACCGATCTCACTTCTTTGGTTATACATGGAACCCATCATGCTTTTATGCTACCAAAAACCCGAAATCATTGCACCCGCAAAGGAGTACATTCTGTTCTCCCTTCCTGATCTCTTTGCCCAAGCCTTTCTTCATCCAGTTAGAATTTTTCTCAGGACACAAAACATTACTATGCCTGTAAGTGTTTGTGCCACAGTGGGCCTTATATTACATATACCCATTAGCTACTTTCTAGTTTTCTCTATGGGTCTTGGGGTCAAAGGTATAGCCATAGCCTCTTCTTTGAACACCATCAACATAAACTTAGGGCTTATTGGTTATATGATCTTTTCTAAAAGCTGCTTGAAGCCGTGGACCGGCTCCTTGGTGCCAGGGTTAAAGGGTTGGATCCAACTAATAAGACTTGCCGTTCCGAGTTGCATAGGGGTTTGCCTTGAATGGTGGTGGTATGAGGTAATGATGGTTGTGTGTGGTTGGCTTGTGAACCCTAAGGCAAGTGTTGCATCCTTTGGCATTCTAATTCAAATGACTTCTCTCATCTATGTTTTTTCCATCCTCTCTTGGTATGGGTCTCTCGACTCGTGTGAGTCATGAACTCGGAGCCGGCCAGCCGACTCAGGCCAAGCTTGCCTCTGCTGTTGGCATTGTTGTCTCAATGGTTTGCGGCATTACGTCTTGCCTTTTTACAATATCGGTCAAGGATGTGTGGGCGCAGATGTTCAACAAGGACCCTAGTATAGTACACTTGACAACAGTTGCTTTGCCGATCATCGGCATCTGTGAGATGGGTAACAGCCTTCAGACTGTTGGTTGTGGAGTGCTTAGAGGGAGTGCGAAACCCGAAATAGGAGCGAATATAAATTTTGCCGCCTTTTACCTTATCGGACTTCCTGTCTCCTTGTTGTGTGCCTTTCCATTCAAGCTGGGTTTTGTTGGATTGCTGACGGGACTTTTGGCTGCTCAGGCATCATGTGCTTGCTTCATGTTGTATGCTATCTGCACCATTGATTGGGAGGCCCAGGTAGAGAAGGCCAGAAACTTCACTGAATCTAGTGATGAGAAATCTGACTTGTTAAAGGCTAGCCTAATTGTAGCCGAGTGCGCAGTATAGGCCGTGTGTCAGTGTGTGTGGGTAGTCAGGGATGGATCTTAGTGTACTTCAATGGGTGCTAGGTCACCTCATGATTTTAAATTTTTTAATTATTTATATTAAAATTTAATTGAATTTTCTTCTTTTTAAGTTTTCGTTTTTGTTTTTATATAGTTCAGCCCTCTTATAAAACATTAAATGCTTGATTGTAACCTAGTTGTTAAAGTACCCATTGCATGTGGCAACATCTACATTTTTACATTTTATTTTTCAGCCTCCCTATCTACATTTTCTAATTCCGCCTCTAGATATTAGGTTACAGAAATCAGAAGAAAAATTCCCATATGGTGTCATGCGGTCGACATTTCAACAACATATACATTTTTATATTTTATTTTTATATAAATTAATATAAAATAATGATCCTCTCAAGATTTTGATGCGTAGACGAAACCGTACAAAAAAATTGGCTCCAATGCATTCGAAGTTTGTCTTCGGCTCCAATGTTTGAATTGTTCGGATCTAATGTGGCGTAGTCAAGCAATGTTCATGGTGTGTGGTGAATTTAATGGATCCCAATTAAAAATTCAAATTCGGCTCCAAAGAATGGAGCCAAATTTTTTTCGGTTCCATCTATGGCATCTGAAACCTACGTTACTCATTCTAATATCTTATATTATTTTTTTATATTTATTTTATAGATAAAAAATTCTGAAAATAGAGTAGCAAACTTCATTATTTTAGCTGATCTTAGATAAATTACTGGTATTTCCCAAAACCCAGTTCTCTTTTCACCAAATATTATCAATTTACATAATCACCAATCTATATTTTTACAGAGAAAAAGAGCAAGCTTACCTAACTAATTTTAAAATGAGATGGATTGTATAGGTATTTATTCTTTCACTAGGTGTCTAATTAAATGGGTCGATTTCTCTCACCTTTTTTTGAGATTGACACAAAAAGTGAGGATTTTTTTTTTTTTTGAGTAAATGTTGGAGGGCAGAAAGTGTGAAGTGAGAATTTTAATTTTTGAAGTTCAGAGATTGCTACTGTTGTTTCCTCCTATTTCTTGGGCCATGAAATGTCATATCAAAAATTATTGGGAATACAGGTATAATAAAAAATTTAGGATTTCATTAGTTTGGTCGGGAACTAAACAGAGTATAAAATTATAGTCAACAGCAAGTATAAAATTAAAGTCAGAAATAGGAAGAAAGCAATTTACTTGAATTGAAACAGTGAACACATTCAAAGTAGCACCTCTGTTTTGACATGCATATGAATTAGTTCAAAGCTACTTATACTCCTAGCAACATTTAGTGCATTCTTGTTCTTATTATAAAAAAAACATGACAAACATGAAACAGACGCAACTCTACCCTGATAGGAATCTATGTGTTTCTTGGTGAAAATATGAGCAAATTGTTTGAAAAGCATAATAGGGATCGTTAGCCTCACTTGAGTACAAGCTTCCTTAACTCGATGATCCCGTATGCTACCATGCCACAGAGGAAACCGAGCGCTTCACTCAATCCAACCAATGAAACAGAAGTACAAACAAGCATCATAAATGCCTCTTGTTTGGTTGACATGTCCCTTGCTGCCATTGCCAACTCGATTCCCGCAAATAGTAACAGCACCCCAAGTAATCCAACCGGGAATTCAGCAAGCATCTGTAATATTGATCCATCGAGTACCAACCCCAACACCAGCTTCAATGCTCCAAGTGCCACTACACATCCCCCGCTCCTTCCCCCAAATTTATATTGGCCGGCTAGGCCGCCCGTCCCATGACTGTAGGGATCTGGGTAGGTTATATTTGCAACAATTCGATTCAGTTCAAGATATGTTCACTACCCGAAAACCAGAATTCATGTATAAAACTAATTCCAATATTTATATAGAAGTTTACCACTAGACGCGCAGTGGATATCTTCATCTAGTCGTAGGAGCAGTTAGCCTCTTCTCTTCCTTTCAGTATGAGATATATGCACCAGCAACAGCAAATGCGTCTCCACCAATATCCACATGAACAAGATCGAAAACAACTATCAATCGGGATGCTAATACCGAATTGACTGCCCCTTATGTTTCTCTTTCTTTCTCTCTCACAGTTTTTTTTAGATACAAATTTTGATTAATGAGACTAACTGAAAAATGAACTGCTGATGTATATTTATAAACAACATACACCTGTTCGTTTGAGTCTGTTCATTTGCACCATTTTGTTTGAGCCTCTTCAGAAACTTTTATCCAGATACATTGAACTATATCAGATCAGATTCAGAGCAGAGATTAGATTTCGAACCTATAGCCCAATAAGAATTGATCCATATTTTATTCATAAAATTAACTATTAATTTTGGCCCAAAATATTCTGGCATGTTAGTACATTTCTAACAATGACAGCACGGCTTGGCACTGAACCAATATCCGATCAAGTTCATCAACCCGACTATCACAGAGAGTGATGTAGCACTAGCTAACTTGTTTTTCCAGGAACAAATCCTTGTACAATTTGCAAACGGCTATGACTGAGTTTAGTAAAGTAAGAGGTAGTTGAGGGATTGTGCCTTTAACAAATTCGTCCTTCCAAGCAAGCCGTGAGATGTCTATCACGCTGATTGTCTCGGGACCGGCACGTAGCTCCTTGACAGCACTGGGTCTCCTAATGATTGCCAAAATGAGCCCCAAAACAAAAATCATGACAGCTGATGGTATCGAATCAGCTAACTTCTCCAGGAAAATTTTACGCTGCGTTATGGTGGGATTAGGATTTTCGTCATCATTATTTTCACCTTCATTCTGCTGTCGCGCCTCTTTACCGGCACTATTGATTACAAGTATGAAGCAACATGCGACAATTGCAAGGATTAAACCATCAGGCAGGTCCACGGGTGTTCTCCGAGTGATTTTCCCTTTCCAAGGTTTTACTCTTTTCTAATGTACTTGACGGCCATCATGGCGAAATTGAGGCCTTGTGCTAGTTGGATGCCTCGAACAACTGAGAGAGGTATTAACCAATATGCTACTTTTATCAGGCCGGTTACACCGAGTACAAGAACCACGCCAGAAGTAATTATACCTGAAGATTGTGCTTCACCATTAATTTAGAGAAATACCTTATTATGTTGTTTTACTAATATAGCACAATATATAATTAGTTGATAGTTTCTGATTATTTGGCTGCAAAAAATTAATCAATTATTTTCATGTTTTCTAAAATTTTACCAGCATCCATGATTTCAGGGACACCGAATGAGCTATTGGAGATGGCAACAACAGCAATGGATTTCATCGGTTCAGCCGGCATGGGTACTCCATAGAGGAGGCCAGTGACTATGTTGTAAATTCCAGTGAAAATAAGAGTTGTCCCTAGATCAAGATTCTCCTACATCAGAACATTAAAAATATTAACACATTGTGAAGAAATTAATATACTAATAAAGTAATAAACATCATCTTTTGTTTTATTAAAATTAAACTTCAAAATAATTAGATAATTTAGCACAAAATATAAACCCTGGCAAGGGAAAGAGCAAGGATGATGGGGATGTAAGTGCCAAGATCACCCATGGCACCATTCACCTCTGCCCATTTCGAGCAAAACGCAATGTTGTCACCCACCTTCGCTACAACAAATTTCGGCGTAATTTGCGGTTGTTTCAGCTTAGCTGATTCGAGATCGTCAGCGTCTATTGTGTTGTTTGCCATGACTGCAGTGCTTACAAATAAATAAATAAAAGCTGCTAGTTCTCTATTGAAGAAAGCTTAGATTGTTAATTTCGAGCTCAATATATGGCCTACTTGGAACAGGAGGGAATATTAATTTGTTGAGTGAGGCTACGGATAGCACGGATTGAGCCGTGCTAGGCTCAATATTTGAGTTTTCAAAATCCTAACGGTCGATCCGAACCGTTCAACATGATTATAAAATGAATATGTAAACCAAATTTTACATTTTTTCGAATTTTTTTACTATTTTTTTAGATAGGTAGAAAATCACTGTTTTTGGATGGTCCAGAATTTTCAGATCAAGTAATTTTCTACCTATCTAAAAAAATAGTAAAAAAATTCGAAAAAATATAAAATTTGGTTTGCAAGTACATATTCATTTTATAATCATGTTGAACGGTTCGGATCGACCGTTAGGATTTTGAAAACTCAAATATTGAGCCGTAGCACGGACCAAACCGTCCTATGCATAGTACCGTAGCTTCACTCTAATATGTTTCTTTACATATACAAAGGAATTTATACTTCTTGGTTTTATTAATTCCTTTTTGTTTTCTTCCAGTTGGAAAATCCTTAATGAAGTCTAACCGGTCCAGTTCTATCTCTGGATATATATAGAGTAGATGCTGTGCTTTTGAGTTTTGAAGAGATAATAGTGACTGCCACTTTTTATTTTTATTTTTGCTCTTTATACATAGCTAATGATGTTAATTAACTGGTCCAGTCTCTATCTCTAGATAGAATAAATGCTACCTTCTAAGATTTAATAGTGACAGCACATTGTTTAAGAATTATCCTTGAAGTATAAATGTATAATATACCTTATCCTCTTGATCTTTCTTCTATTTTTATTTTCCTTTAGTACGGATAAAATAATGCATTTCTGGAACAGAGAAACTATCCAATTTTATTTACTAGCTCTTGGAGTCATAGGAAGCCAATGAAGCAAGGCACATATGTATCTCATGTAAACATAGACTTTTTGCACAAAATATTGATTATATATTATCAAGTTCTGATTATTCTTTTCTCAGGTGGTTAAAACTTAATTAGAACTTGAAACTAACATAACGTATGAGTAGGGGCGGATGCAGGATTTCTATCGGAGGGCAAAGAGGGGCAAATCAATTTTCATAGAGGGGCAAAGAAGAACCAAATCTGATTTTTGTCATTAAATTTCAAAATCCAGGAAGGCAATTGCACCACCCCACCCCCCTCGAGCCAATGTGGGTCCACCCCTACATATAAGGTATGACTGTTATTTCCTTGAAAGAGTGAAGAAAATCACGATGTTATTATCAGCTTCGTCACGATACATCACGTCTCGCATGACAGTCATGTGGCATGATTTACGTGTCACGTGATGTGTTTATTCGTGTGATGGGTCAATTTGTGTGACATGTTTCTCTTCAATTGAAAATGGCACATCACGAGACATCACACAAACTGACTCGGTCACGTGACACATAACGTGCACGACTAATATTTCCAACATTATTTGTTTATTTTAATTTATTTTGCAATATATAGTTTCATTTTTTTAGCATCTTCGTTTATTTATTTTCTATGAGCTAACTGAAAACTTTAAAATATAATAAACGTGTGACTTGGTCTACATGGTCCACGACCAAAATTAATGGTGAACCGAATCAAATTAATTAACTTCATACAGAACTGAAAATCGTCGCTGCCTGAACCATCGAGTAAGATTTCTAGTACTATCGAAATTCATCTCTGCAATACTAAAACTGTACTCACTGACTATATCGACCGGGGTACGATTTCAATTCAACATTTTGTAATTTTGATTTTAACGGTATTTTGATATTACTTGTTGAATCTAAAATTCAATACGAAAGCGTACCTGAATTCAAGTCACACTTGAGCATAAAAGCGTCACCAAATTTGATCTCCTTTAGAGATTTTTTTTCAATTTTTTAAGGTCTCTCACTCGGAAGCGCATCTACTGAAATCAGAAACCAGTAACAGTAATCATGAAATTCCTGCAATCCGAATCCAGCTATCGAACTGTTCCAAGATGCGTGCAAGAAAAAACTAGCTGTTTCGAGATGCATTAATTCTCGGAAAAAATTCGACGGCTGGATTCAGATTGCAGAGATTTCAGGATTACTGTTCATTGGTTTCGGAATTTCAGCTGATCCGAATTCCTCTCACTCTCTAATCATGAGATAATTGAGAGAGGATTTAGTTTGTTTTGTAAATTGGAGACCAAATTATTAAATAAGCTAAAAAAATCTTAACTGTCTTATTTGATAATTATTCAGTTTAGACCAACATTAAAATAAATATCATCATTAAGTTTTACATATTAAAAATTCATATTCTATGACACATTAATGTTTAAAATAATCTTAACCGTATTAATTAATTTTTAATTAGATATAAAATTGTGAGTATACAATTCAAATATAAGCCTAACCTTAAATTAATGATCCAACAAGAGACCAACATAATGTTAAACTGAAATTTAATTAATTTTTTTTAAGTTTTATATAGTTCAGATTCTCGTTAGATGTTGAATGTGTGCTTATATTTTAGTAGTTAGAATTTGACTTTGTCGCTATGAAAACTTGAATTCAAATACCAGCAACCATATATTATGCATTTTATGTTTTAGCCTTCCAAATTTTAATTTTCTAGTTTTTTATCTAAATATCTCACCACTTCACATAAAGTTAAACTGATATCTAATTTTAAATTTTAATTTTAATTTTATGTTTTGGAAAATTGGGATATTGTAATTCTAAAATGTTAACTTCAACTTTTATAATTTCTCACCATGTCAACAAACACTAGAGCAAAGGAGGTCTAATGGAATTTGGATCAAATTCGATTTAATGTTCAGTCTGGACTATTCAATCGGCATTGAAAGTTCGTGCAGCTGATTTAGATTCACAAACTTATTTATAATTACAATTTTGTACGAATTTTGAAGCAGATCAAACAATCCAGGTCGACCATCGAATTGAATTTGATCTGATGCCCATCGGATACATACCTCCGCTCTCAACAGACACAATCTACCATACAATAATTTAGCATTGCTTCTCTCTCTCACACACACACATGCAAGATTGTCGTTGTGATTTGCAAAAAAATAGTAATAATAATTCCTATACTACACAACTGGAGGGCATAGAAAGACTATCTCCGAAAAAGAAAAATTACCAGTACATTTGGTAAAACCTCATGCCATATCCATGATAAGGAATCAGAAAAAGAAAAAAAAAAACACCATACATGTCTTTTCTTTTTTTTCAGATTGGTTTCTATAAATTACTCCACAATTAAGTTTCAGCATGATCAATCAATTGGTAGTTCTGAAAATGAGAGTTGGAAGGAATTGAACTTTAATTTTGCTCTCAAATAATTGGTGAATTAAATGAGTTCAGTTTTCTCCAACATCTCATGTTCAGTTTTAACCTTGCAAGAAAGTAAATATGAAATCATATATGGGTTTATGAGGTATTGAATGTGAGAATTGCAGGAAATCAAACCAATACATTTCTCTGTTTTTCTGAGTTGCTGTTAGTTTGGTTTCCTCCAAAATCTTACCTTCACTTGCTCATTCAAAAACCTTTTTAAATTTAAGGTAGTTGTGTTGTTACTATTCTTCACCTTTAGTGGACTAAATTGACCCATTTAGACACCTTCAAGTGAAAGAATAAATACCTACATATAGGGGTGTCCTTTAAATCCGGCCGGTTTATTTGGTTTTCGATTGATTTGACAAATTTTGAATTAAATGATTCAGTTTTTCGATTTAAATGATTCAGTTCAGTTAAATTTTTGTATTACTTTAATTTTTTATATTTAGTTTAATCGAGTCTCACTTATTTGGGTTTAATCAAACAAACCAAAATTTATTTGATATTTAATTAAACTATTTCGGTTTTTTATATTTGGTTCGACTGAATATATAGCTAGCTGTTGTTTAGGGTTTAGGGTTTCTAGATATATTTCTATGGTTATCAAATATATTTATGTATATTGAGTTTTGATCTTTTGAAATTTGATATCTTATTTCAATTAGTTTTATGAAAACCGAATAAAATTTTGATTTGATTATCTTAATTTGATTTTAACCGAACCAATCGTTTAAATACCCCTGTCTACCTTCACCATCCATCTCATTTTATAAGTTAAGAAATCTTGCTTTTTCTATATAACAATATAAAATGGTGATTCTAGAGAGTAAAATATTCTGTGAAAAGAAAAAACTGGGGTTGGGAGAAAACAAGTATTCTATCTAAGAAAAAAGGCAGCTAATATATAGATGCAGCAAAACATAATATACTGCCAGAATATACCAAAACATAAAAGTTCTAAATTGAGAATTTAAAATTAAAACATACTTATTTTCCTACTAAATAGATGCTTAGCCATTAATTTTAGTATACAATGAACTACCAAAATTTCGCCAACTCAATATCAGAACACGTTGTACTCAAACCATTGACTAAATCATGAAAAAATTAGAAGGTTTATAAATTAATTTTAATGCATTCATTTTTTGAACGTTTTCTTTTACTACTTGATTCTATATAAAATTAATTTGAAAATTTAAAATTTTCGCATGTACACGCATCACTCGTAAGTTAGATGAGTTTTAACATTTCGAATTAGTCAATTGAAGCCAATCTGATAAATTTTAGAGTTTAATTCACCAAAGAATTTGGTGAACTTAAGAACACCCTTGTTCTACTCTATGAATTCAAAGTTAAGTTTATATATGTATTGTATATCGTCAACTTTATATATAATTAAAAAATGATCAATACAATTAAGATTATTTTGAACGTTAATCATATAGAATGTGAACTTTTGATATGTAAAATTTAAAGATAATATTCATTTCAATGATGGACTAAACTGAATAATTATCAAACAAAACAATTAAAAAAAAGTTTGGCTTATTTAATAATTCGGTCTCCAAATTTCAAGGATCCGTATCCTCTCGAGTACCTGACTCCAGCAAATTGAAACGAATGGCCCAGGTTAATTCTATCTGGGTCAAGCTCAATCTGGTGCCTATTCAGACTATAGGGGGTCTATTTTGAGATTCGTGTCATGTTAAAAGAATTGTCCGATCGCAATTTGCTTGAGTCAGGTAACCTGAGGTGATGTGAATTCAATTTCAAAACCGTTCAATTCAAAATAAAAAAATTGAATTGAAATCGTACCCGATCGATTTAATTGATGAGTATAGCTTTAGTATTGCTGATGAATTTCTATAGTAGAAATCTTATTTGAAGGTTCAGACAGTGACGATTTTAGTACAGGGAAAAAGAAAAATTTGAGTTGGTTCACCATTAATTTTGACCGTGGACCGTGTGTGAACCAAGTCTATACAGAAATCTTTTCGGTCGAATTGGCGCTGTACACTGCTTAAAATGGATCGCGTCGCCGTCGCGTATCTGTGAACCGCACCTCGTTCGCGATACACCGCGCGTAGACCGGTTCAGGATAGATTCATCGTCAGCCGCGACAACACCGGAAATTCATAGTTTTTGTTGCGACGAGTTAATAAACGGGTGCTCCAACTTGGCCTCCTTAATTGTCCCAAATATAATAAAAATCTTAGGACTAACTTGCAATCTAATAAGGACTAAATTGCAATTAATTAGGAGCTGACTAATACAAGATCAGATACAAGGCCAAGTCCAAAGTGGGGCGCACGTAGACCAATTCCATTCTAGGTATGGCTAATTCAATGGCACAGTTTTTGAGGAGATAGCAGTCATACTAATAACTGTTAGGTTCAAGTTTCAACCACCTGAGAAAAGAATAGAATTTTTTTAGAAATCATAAATAAGTAAAAACAATTTACCAAATAAACTAACTTTATTTATTTTTTTTTTTAAACGATAAAAACCAAAATGGCATTTCGGTCCAAAGATTTTTTTTTTTTTTACATACTGAATTGTCATTTCAGCCCGAGATAGTTTCACAGATTTTGGAGAAAAATCATGTGATTGTGGACCGAAAACGAAACCAATCAAGTTGGTTTGGTAATTTTCTTTTATATTTATGGTTTAAAAAAATAACCGGAACTTAAAAAATTAATAATCAATATTTTATAGCCAAAAGGCTATATGTTTACATGAGATATATGTAGGGGTGAAAACGGAGCGGATTTGGAGAGGATAATGCTAATATCAAATCTGTATCCACCTTTGAATGAGCGGATACGAATACGGATACGGATAGTAAATGGATGTTAAAATTCAAAACAAAATTCGCCTTAAACGGATACGGATACGGAGCGGATAATCTACGAATACAGATTCAAATACGGATACGAAACGAATAATTATCGGATAATTGAGTCATATAAACTTTAAGATACAAATACTAATTAAAAAAAATTAAATATAAAATAAATGAATAATTGAAAGTCCTTAGCTTAATTTAACACGGTGACTTCCTAATTTAGTTGAATGAACATTATTTTATATTTTTTTTAACATGGACGCCTGAAGAAAATAAAAAAATGTTGCAAAGGATATTGATAGGAAGGTGGCTTGAATTCTAGTTTAATCGGTCTCTCCATTTAAGCTATAATGGAGAAGATAATTCATCCATTGAACATGATTTTGCTAGTCTTGGAAAATGGGAATAGCGTAGCCTGTCCGGTACTGAGCGAAAGTGCAGACCCTTAGTCCCACAAGGAGTTCTTTATTTGGAATGATCCTTTATATATATCTTTGCGTTGTAATTTGGCTTGCCTTAACCTGAATCAGAGTTATCTCTAATCCGGATTTCATTGAGAAGCACTTCTCTCGTACTGCTCCAATAAGCAATTTGTCCGAATAAAATTCGCCCGCAACGCAAAAAGCTGTATAGCGTAAATGGAGACACCGATTAAGCTTACAATTCAAATCAGAGTTATCAAAAAATAGCACCACAGAGTGGTTCCATCACATAAAATGGCACGGTTACGTCACGGCACACTCACGTGTCTCATGTTGTGATCATTCGCGTGCTGTTTTTATTTTTTGAAACTTTAGCACGACACGGTACGTGAAAGATTTAATCACGCGAGTCACTTGTAATTAGGACTATTAGATATTGATTTAATAGTGAATCTTGAATAAACTAATCTAAATTATGATTAAATAGTCACGTGAGTCACATATAATCACAGCACGTTTAGGCACGGCGTGACTCACGTGAGGTGATCATTCGCGTGCTGTAATCACCCGTTGACATTTTGGTCACGGCACGTGAAAAATTAATTTAGTCACGGCACAGCACGAAATCAAAATTACGGCGTGTTAGTTACGGCACGGCACAACACAACACGTTTTTTCTACTCTATCAATATCCTTTTCAACATTTTTTTATTTTCTTTAAGCGTTCATTTTAAAAAAATATAAAATAATGTTCATTCAACTAAATTAAGAAGTCACCGTGTTAAATTAAGCTAAGGACTTTCAATTATTCATTTATTTTTATATTAAAATTTTTTTAATTAGTATTTGTATCTTTTCATTTAACTCTATTTTCTGAAAAAATTATATTTGTCAGAACTACAGTTTCAAACTGGATACCAGCAGTGCATTCATATCTCAAGTGGATTTGGAGCGAATAATTCAAATCCGTTTACACGATATATGCCGAAATTTTTTATTTACCATCTTTCAAAAAAAAATTTCATTTTAACTCTATTTTCTGAAAAAATTTATATTTATCAGAACTACAGTTCTAAACTAGATACCAGCAATGCATTAAATATCACACTGAGTGTATTAATTTGATACTGCAGTCCTGGTAAGTATAGAATTTTTCAGAAAATAGGGTAAAATGTTTTTTTTTCTTTTTAAAAGATGGTAAAATAAAAAAAATTAGACAATTTCTTCATATATGACCCTTAATTGCTTCATTGGCTTCTTATGACTCCAAGAGCTAATAAATGAAATTAGACAATTTCTCTGTTCCAGAAATGCATTATTTTAGCCGTACTAAAGGAAAAAAAAAAGGAAGATCGAGAGGATAAGGTATATTATACATACATTTATACATGAAAATTAATATTTGTTTCAGTAGTATATAAAATGTAAAAGTCAAGAGAATATACGGCTGTGGCTATAGCTAGCTGTTCTGCAATGCATAAAAATACAGTAGCAATCTTTATTATTTCAGAAAAGGTGCTGTCACTACTAAATTTAGCATCTATTCTATCCAGAGATAGAGACTGAACCAGTTAAACACTTAGACTTCATAAGGATTTGCCAACTGATAATAATTAACAAAAAGGAATAAAAGCAAAGAAGTCAAAAATTCCTTTGTATAAAGAAGCAACTATTGAGCTCCAAAATAACAAAGCAAGTTTTCTTCAATAGAGAGCTCTGCAGCCATGGCAAACAACACGATAGGTACTGACGACCTGGAATCAGCCAAACCGAATCAACCGAAAAATTTTCTAGCGAAGGCGGGTGACAACATTGCGTTTCGCTCGAAATGGGCAGAGATAAACGGCGCCATGGGTGATCTTGGCACTTACATCCCCATCATCCTTGCTCTTTCCCTTGCCAGGTTTATATATTGTGATAAATTAATTATCATGAAGTTTTTGATAAAACAAAGATGATGTTCATATTTTTTATGTTCTGATGTAGGAATCTTGATCTAGGGACAACTCTTATTTTCACTGGCATTTACAACATAGTCACTGGTCTTCTTTACGGAGTACCCATGCCAGTTCAACCGATGAAATCCATTGCTGCTGTTGCCATCTCCAATAGCTCCTTCGGTGTCCCTGAAATCATGGCTGCTGGTAAATTTTAAAAAACAAATAATTGATTAATTTCTTTCTGTCAAATAATCATAAACTATCAACTAATTATATATTGTTCTATATTAGTAAGACTATATATCATAAGGTATTATTCTAAATTTCAGGTATAATTACTTCTGGTGTGGTTCTTGTACTCGGCTTAACCGGCCTGATGAAAGTAGCATATTGGCTGATACCTCTCTCAGTTGTTCGAGGTATCCAACTAGCACAAGGTCTTAATTTCGCCATGACGGCCGTGAAGTACATTACAAAAGAGCAAAACCTTGGAAAGGGAAAATCACTCGGCGAACGTCCCTGGACCGGCCTTGACGGCTTAATCCTTGCAATTGTCGCATGTTGCTTCATACTTGTAATCAACGGTGCCGGTAAAGAGGTAAAACAGCAGAATGAAGATGAAAGTAACAATGACGAAAACCCTAATCCAACCGTAAGACAGCGTAAAAATTTCATGGAGAAGTTAGCGGATTCGATACCATCAGCTGTCATAATTTTTGTTTTAGGGCTTATTTTGGCAATTATTAGGAAACCCAGTGCTGTCAAGGAGCTACGTGCCGGTCCTGAAGCAATCCGCGTGATAGATATATCACGACAAGCCTGGAAAGACGGATTTATTAAAGGCGCAATCCCTCAACTACCTCTTACTTTACTGAACTCCGTCATAGCCGTATGCAAATTGTCCAAGGATTTGTTCCCGGAAAAACAAGTTAGCGCTACATCACTCTCCGTAACAGTCGGGTTGATGAACTTGATCGGGTGTTGGTTTGGTGCCATGCCATGTTGCCATGGAGCAGGCGGCTTAGCGGGTCAGTATAAATTCGGGGGAAGGAGTGGGGGATGTGTAGCGGCACTTGGAGCATTGAAATTGGTGTTAGGGTTGGTGCTTGGCGGATCGATATTACGGGTGCTTGTGGAGTTCCCGGTAGGATTACTTGGTGTGTTGTTACTATTTGCGGGAATCGAGTTGGCAATGGCAGCAAGGGACATGTCAACCAAACAAGAGGCATTTGTGATGCTTGTTTGTACTTCAGTTTCATTGGTTGGATCGAGTGCGGCACTCGGTTTCCTCTGTGGCATGGTAGCACACGGGATCATCGAGTTAAGGAAGCTTGCACTAAAGTGAGACGATCAATCCCTACAATGCTTTTCAAATAATTTGTTCATATTTTCACCATGATTCCTATGAGGGGTAGAGTTTTGTTTGTTTCATGTTTGTCATGTTTTTTTTTCTAATAAGAACAAGAATGTTGCTAGGAGTTCAAGTTGTTTTGAACTTTACAAGTTTACATGCTTGTCAATATTCAGGGGTGCTATTTTGAATGTGTTCTCTTCTTCAATGCTTTCTTCCATTTTCTGACTTTAATTTTATACTTGCAGTTGAATTCACAACCAAACAAATTCTATAAATCTTATTATACTTTAATTATTAATTATTAAAGTTTCTTGGGTTCTATAAATTTACTGATTATGTATTATTTTTGTTTTTACTGGCACTTTATTGCCATGATGAATGAATTCATAATATTCCTTCTTTGAAGTTTAGCACAATATAAAGATCACAATTTGGAGACCAGAAAATGAATCAGATACTATTTGTAATCTAAGAAAATCATATAGCCCAAAAAAAATAAGAGGAAACAACAGTAACGATTCTTACTCAAAAAAAAAAAAAAAACCTCACTTATAGTGTCGATCTCAAAAGAAAGGTGAGAAATGAAAGATACTATTCTTCACCTTCAGTGGACTAAACGACCCATTTTGGTGAAAGAATAAATACCTACATGTAGGGTGTCCTTTGAATAGGATTACTTTAATTTTTTATATTTAGTTTGATTTAATCTCACATATTTCGGTTCAATCAACCAAACTGAAATTTACATAATATTTACTTGAATTATTTTGAGTTTTTATATTTAGTTAAATTTTATATTTTTTATATTTATCTTAATATTTATTTCTATGATTACTAAATATAGTTGTATCAGTGTTGTAAATAACTGTTTGCGCTCGTCGGACGGACATGGTACCGCCAAGCGATTAATCGGGAATAATCGGTCATAATCAGAAAAAAATCAGTCAATTAATTGAGAAATTTCTTAATAGTTTGGTCACCGCCAACGACTATCAGTCAATTAATCGGCCTAAACGGACATTTTTTACAACACTGAGTTGTATATCTATTGAGTTTTGACCTTCTAAATTTTAATCTATTTTATTTCAATTCAACCAAACAAACTAAATTTACTTTGGTTAGGTTGTTATTCTGTTAACAAATATAATTTGACTTAATTCGATTACAACCGAACCAACCGAATTCGATTACAACCGAACCGAACCGACGGTTTGATTTGTGAGTTTTCAAAATTGAGAAGGGTAAATGTGACATTGTGGATTTTAGAGGAGGAAATACGTAATTTTGAGATTTTTTAGGGGTATACATGAAATTCCCCCGAAATTGCGTAACATATTTCAATTGTGAAAGTCATGACTAGGACCTTCATAGTGCCAATATTTTAATTTGTTTTGTTACTTTCTTCTTCTCTAAATTGAGTAAATTCTCTTGACTAAACTAACCATAAAGGCACAAATTATGAACAATTGATGTTACTAAAAATTAAACAAATAAGAAGTTAATCAATTATACCCAATTCACTGAAGAAAAAGAAGAAGAAATATAATAATTTTTGGCTCTTGTTAATTGTAAATATTATATCCGGTTCACTGAATCAGTGGTATATTTTTTTTATGATTCAGTTAAAAAATATAATAGTTATAACTGAATCATGAAATAATATACTTTAAAATTAACCATTATAAAAATATACTTCGAAATTTAAACGCACTCCTAATTTTTGTAAAAACTATTATAAAAATTATAAATAAGAATTTAATACAGAGCCAAAAATTATATCCCATTTTTTATATATTTTTTGGCTCTTGTAAATTATATCCTGTTATATTTTGAGGATCTTAACTGAATCATGAAAATATATAAAGGGATAAACAAAAATTAAACCATGATGGATCAACAACATAAGTATCAAGATTCTATTGGGGTAAAAATTTAACAGAGACGTCTTGGTGCGCTGCATGAAGCCAAAACTGCTCTGTTAAAATCTTTGGCCGTTCTATTGCCGGAGTATGGTTATTAATTTAGATTCAGGTAAAAGAACAACAAATAACAAAAAATTAACAGAGAAGTTTTGGCTTCATGCAGCGCACATACCATACAATTAAAACAGTGCACATATGGTTGGTGCACTGCATGAAGCCAAAACTACTCTGTTAAAATATTTGCCCGTTTTATTGCCTTAGGAGTGTGGTTATTTAGATTCAGGTAAAAGAAGAACAAATAACATAAACAAAGAAAAAGGGGGAGAAAGAAATTAAGTGGGAGAGAAATTTTTCTCCCCCTTTTTCTTTGTTTGCATGATAACAGCTACACAAAACCACAACACAAGTAGATTTAAAAGAAGAAAACAAACAAAATCTCAATCAACAGTATAGTTCTTTCTATATCCCTTTACCTTAGCAACTCACCATAATACCTCTCACTAATCATGAAAAGATTTCACTGTCAATTAATTGCAATTTGTGATCATTTGACTAAACTGGAACAACATCCCTACTTGTTATCGTAAAAAGGGTACTAATCGGCAGGGGCGGACCCAGAGTGTTTCAGGGGCCCCCTGGATTTTAAATTTTAGTGGAAATTTATTGGTTCCGACCTACTTTGCCTCCTCCTGGAATTTTTTTTGCCCCTCTCTGGACGTTTAATTTGTAATTCGAGTTAAATTTAGGATTAAAATTGAAATAAATCTGTTGAATTTTGATTGGTAATTAGAATTATAAGTCAGAGCATCAGAAATTACAATTCAAAACATTGGAAAGTATAAATTAAAGTATTGTTTTTTGTTGAGTACCCAATTGGGGTTAATGGATTTAAACCCGATTCGATATTTTTTTTTGCCCACCCTGACGAAAATTCTGAATCCGCAGGGATTTGGGCAAATTTATGCAATTCCATGTCCCATGAATGGAAATAAGACTGCTTAAGTGGACTTCAAATCCAAACAAAAGAAGAAAAGTTATAACGCCTGAATTTTATTCAAAATTGATTAGAATAAGGCAATAGAAACCAGCTGTCCTGGAAAATTCAAAGTTTCAGAAAAGCAATTTGACTCTCTGAACATTCAACATTTTTTTTTTTTTTGGGAAAAAGGAAAACAGCCCAATTGCATTACCAGTAAAGAATTACAGCTACAACTAATTTACTGAAACTTAAACCCAACTAAAGAAACCCAACAAAACTAGCAACTGAACACAATCCAGCTGAGCAAATATGCAGAAGCAAGGATTTTTATTTTTTGTTTTTGTATCATTGGCATTGGTATAACAAACTCAATCTCTGATCCCTCAAACTTATTTGGTCACAGCATCTGCTTCAGCTGGAAGAGAAACCGAGTTCAGTTTATAATTCCATCGCGGATCTGACGGATGATATGGCATCAATAGTGGTGTTTTGTTGATCAGAAGGATTATGGGGGGCCTGGAATTATATCACCTAAGGTAACAGAAACATTCTGTTTAGCTTCAGACCGTCTAATCAGAATCCGCACGAATATTAAAGGAACTCCGTGCATTCTAACTGGCTCGGATTATGATCGGACGGTATATATCTAAACAGAAAGTTTATGCTACCTCAGAGGATTATAACTCTGGGGATGCGCAGCTTTTCTTTCTTGGGCTGGAAATTTTTCCAAACTTTTAGAATCACACAAAATATTATTGGGCTATTTGAAGATGCAATTGAAGAGCCCAATAAATCTAGGACCTGTCACCTGTAAATTAAAAAATGAATGATTTAAGAGCCCAATTGGTCTTTGCGAATTTATTTCGGATGTAATTGATTTGGATTTTGGTCGGACTGTTCGGATCCAAACTCAAAATTGAGTTCAATTGAGAGTATTCCTTAATATATAGTTTAATAGTTGTATAAAAGCTTATTACTTTTAATATATTATTTTATTTTCAAAATAAATTCGGCACTCAAATAATCAACTACTAACTTTGTTGTCATATAACCAGTATTATTTTGTATCAGTACAGGAAACTATTTAAAACAAAAGTTTTTAATTGGTTTAAAAAAATATTTTCTGTTGCTTTTTATTTATTTTTTAATTAATGAATGGGTAAAGCTAGGGCTGCAAACGATTCAAACCAAATCGAACTTTTTTTTTTTTTTAAAACTTGGTAGATCCTCAAATCGAACTTACTCCAGTTCAAGTTTGAGTTCGAACCAATTTCGATCCAAACTGGTTTGAAATTGAAGTAGGGTTTCGAACTGAAAAGAAGAGTTCGAGTTTGATTCGGTGCGATTCAGACCAGTTTTGAATCAAACTGATTCAAAATTGAAGCAAGGTTTAGAACTAAAAAGAAGAGTTTCGAACCGAGTCAGACTCAGTTCGAGTTTGATTCGAACTAATTCAAACCGAACTAAATTCGTTTCAAAACTGAGTTGGTTTGATTCATTTCGAACCGAATTTTTTTCGAATCGAACTCAATCGAATCACGAGCTACGAGCTTTTTGTGCACCCCTAATGTAAAGCCACCCAACGCTTTTTAATATTCTCTGGGGATCTCAAGTTAAGTTTCGAACTACAACTTTTCACACAAAAAGTTTTATTTTTTTGCCACTAAATCAAAAGTTGGTTCTTACTTATTACTTTATTTTATGTATGGCTTCAAAAGTAATTAGTAATATAATCAAATTGAATAAGTATGGTTCATAATTCTGTTTTACTTAAAATTGAATAACCATGTTCATTAACTTATTTTATAAACACTACTCCATAAACTTTTTTAAGTATAATAAATATTTTTTTACTATTACATAATATACACTTCTCATTTATACATTAAATATTTACTTATTTCATAATATAGTTCAACCATAAAAAAAGAGGTAAAATTGAACTTGGACATGTGCAAACCTTGAAGAAATTATAAAATGGGAAAAGCACTGGACACAACCCTTGAATACTTGGTATTAATGGGAATACTTGTTTTATTGGGTACGAATACTTGTTATGTCATTTTTTCCTCTTGTAATTTATTTTATTAAGTATTAATATAATATTTTATATGTTAAAATTTGTAGGAAATGATTAGTGCTGAGCATCTTCTGGCTGCTTTTTGGTTGCTGATTGATGAGTGGAATGAGTGCAAATTTGAGAGGACTTAATTGTGCTAATATGTTAATGTGAAGTGATGTTACTTTGCTTAGTTTGATGTGTTATTGCAATGTTATGTGCTGTGAATTGTTTTAGTGCTTACAATTAATCCTTTAGAACATTAGAATGAATACTTTCATATATCTAACATAGAATCACAATAAGCAGTCTTCCTATTTTACTTTACAGCATACAGATGGATACTTCGGTTCATAAGAATGAATACTTCACTGCTTACAAATTGAAAAGTTTACAAAATAACAATTTACGTGTATTATACAACATAAATATTCATATTCACAATAAGTTGTCGTCATACTTCTCTTCAAAAGTATTCACACTTTGCACCATAATTGTGTGAATACTTTGCACCATTGATATTAATAGTTCTCTTTATAAGTTTGAATAATATATAGATAGATACTTCAATTAATAAGAATGAGTACTTCACATATTACAAATTGAGAAAAATTTACAATAGAACGAATTATTAGCATTATACAACTACATAAATATTCATTTCCTCAATACGTTGTCTTCATCCTTCATTTGATAAGTATTCATCATTTGCAACATGATTGTGTGAATACTTGTCTCTTGTTTGACGGTTGTGTGAATACTTGTCTCTTCATTTCATAAGTATTCATCATTTCCAGTTGCGTGTGGTCCCTCCTCCTGTCCCTTTCAAGAGACATTAGCGGTCCCCCCACCTATGTTGGTTGTGGTCCCCTACTTTCTTAATACGTGGAGATAGCTAGGCGGTCCCAAAAAAATAACACCAGAAAAAAATGTATAGCCAACTCAAGACCTCTCTTAATAGAATTTTAAAAAATGTATAGCCACCTTGTAATTTGAAACAAGGTGTTTCAAATTCCACTGGAAATGAATTTTAAAAGAGTTTTTGCGTAATACTTTTATGTATCTTGTTTATTTCTGAAAAAATAAATTTACGAGCATGCGGAAAACATTTGATTGATAACATGATCAGACACACACAACAACAAGTAGGCACTTATCGCGAGGGTACTCCGTCGCGAAAAGAAAAAGCACAGTTGTGAGGGTAAAAAGTGACTTTTCGCGACAGAGTACCGTCATAACTGTGTTTTTTCTTTTCACGACGGTACTTTTCGCGACGGAGTACCCTCGCGATAAGTGCCTACTTTGTTGTTGTGACACCATAAGACATTTTAAATGTGATCTATATGAATTTTAGATTAAATTTAGTTTTATCTTTTTTATTACATATCTAAAAGACAAAAAGAAAGACTACTTTTGATTTAAGGACGTAATTTAGATCTTAATTTAGTTGTATTTGTTTAATTGAAAGCGTAATTTAATTGTATTAGTTTGATTTAAAGAACACAAGTTTGAGTTTATCTGTGAGTTTTGCTAATTTTATCATCACAACCAAACACATTATAAATAAACACACGCGTAATGAGGTTTGATGATTTACAATTACTAATGAGGTTTTAATTGATTAAAAACATAATTAAACATGTCCAAAATTCCAAATTAACTGTAATTGTATTCTAACAAAATTTTATTATGTATATTAGTTGTATGTTTTTATGATTTAGTATAAAGAAATTTACTCACCCATAAAAAAAAAAATTAAAACTTGCTCATAAATTTTAATAATTTTACAATTACAAATATGAACTAAATTAATTACATAATAATAAGATACACCAAACAAGTGAGTAAAATTTTTAAGGTAAATGAAATCTAAATTAATTACATATTGTAAATGAGACCTAGGGACATGCTTCTTCATTTGAACGCCACAAATTTTTAGGGTCTTTTTTACCACAAGTAAAATAGTTATAATATGTGAAAGTATAGAGGAAAAGTAAAATTTAATTTTAAAATAGGTTTTTATTTCGTATTATTTCAAGTATTATTTCGAACGCTTTTTTTTTCTCCTATGTTTTTTTTCCATTTTATGTTTTCTTATCTTTATTTTTTATTTTTTTATTGATTTTCACCAATATCTTATATGATCCAAAAAATGTCTATCAAGAATTGAGTTATCAATAGGGAAACAATTGATGCTTATTTGTGATAATGTAAAGCGGCTAAGAAACAAATAATTTTGTGATATTATATGATCGATCAATCATCATGATAGTGTGAGAAATATCGAGGACAAAACAAATTATTTGTGAATTGAAAATGGAATTAACAAATTATGATTAAATTATGCAAAACTCGAGTTTTTAATTTTTGTAAGAAATTAACAAAAAAAAATATTAATCGTTATTTTGATAAAATTATAAAAATTTATACATTTTTTTCATATGTCAAATCTTTGTTGAACTTATTGAAAGTTTACAATTCTTTACAAAAATAATTTTCATAATGCTGCAAAATTTCTTAATTAATTAACGAAATAATTTTATTACCCTTCCGTTTGCTGAATTTTATGACTTTTATTATACTTATATGTTTATTTACAAATAATAAAGTAGGACGAAAGTAAAAGAAATAAAAAAAAACAGTTTAAGCTTAAAATATGTAAGTCTTAAAATATATTTTTTTAGATTTTCTGTGGCAGTGGATTTAGGTGCACATCCGACCGATCGCTGATAACGTTGCATTTAAGCTTTGTAGATAGTCTTGTAGAGATACTAAATTAAATTAATTTTGCATCATTTTTTACTGTTTGATTTTATATTAAATTAATTTAAAATTATATTTTTTTCATAAAAATATATCATTTATGAAATAAATTAATTTGAACAGTTTGAATTTCTTAGTTAAAGTCAATCTGATTGGTTTTAAAATTAAGTTCGCTAATTATTTTACTTTTGGGCTTTTTATTACTAATTTAAACACCAGAAAAAAAAATATAGGCCAATTGTAGGCCTCTCTTAGTAAAAAAAAATAATTTTACTTGGCGAGGCTACAATTGACGGACAAGGATAGAGAAATCTCAAAATATATTGTATGGTTTTCATGTGTAAAAATCAAACTAACCACAAAAAATGTGATACTATAATGTTGTTTGTTATATATGTGCACGAAATTAATGTGAACATTCATGTGAATGAATTATAAACATTAAAAAATATATATCACTTAATTCTCAATCTAAAATCTAGCACTTCACCGTCTATCTACCTAGGTCGTCTATATTTCAATAAGATACAAAATGATATTTGAAAATAAGATGATGGAGAAAACTAGAAAACGTAATTATTTTTAAGTAACGATCTTTGAAGAATCAACATGAAATTTTCGTTTAAATTCAATATCAGTAGAAATTTTACTCTTTATTTATATTGATAGTTCAAAATAAATTATTGGTGTTATATGTTTCGATTTGAATCGATAAATAAACACACATACAAAAGACCTAATTCTTTAATTTATATTATATTTACGAGTTTTTATGGTTTTACAATCGCTAACGAGGTCTTAATTGATGAAAAATATGATTAGACACATTCAAACGAATTGTAAATATATTCAACCAAAACTTTATTATCTATATTAGTTATATGTTTTTATGATTTGGTATAAAAAAATCTTACGCACCCGCAAAAAAATTAGAAGTTGCTCATCAATTTTAATAATTTTATAATTACAAATATGACCTAAACTAATTACATAATAATATAATACACCAAATAGTCAAATACTGTAAATGAGACCAAGGACATGCTTCTTCATTTGCACGCCACAATTTTTTAGGGTACTTTTTACTATAAGTGAAATAGTTAAATAATTAAAGTATAGAGGAAAACTAAAATTTAATTTTAAAATAGACTTTTATTTTGTATTATTTCGAACGCTTTTTTTCTCCTATATTTTTTTTTATTTTCTTTTGTAATTACCACCGTCTTTCTTCAGCCATTTAATTTTACTGTTTCTTGTAAAATTAAAATTGGAACATTACATTTCTAAAACATGTAAATTGCAACTTGTGGTCAACGACCATTCCTGTTTTAATTCAAAATTAATTATGGATTTTATTTACATATATAATTCTAACTGTGACCGCAACACCTTGTACTTTGAAAAATAAATTCGATTTGATGTTCAGTCGAAGCCGTTGAATCTGTATTGAGATTTGTATGGATAATTTATTTTAAAATCCACCCCATAAATCTAAATAAGTGTACAAATTATGTATTTTGAAATGGATTTCGACTCTAGTTTTTCAAATCTGAAGAAGCAAATACAAAATTGAAATGGATTTTGACTTCAACATTTCAATAATTGAATTTTGTATTCAAGCCGCCCTTTTTTGCAATTTTTCATTATTTCAAATCTCATGTCATGTACCCAAAACAATCTAATTTTAATCCAAATAAGTGATCTCATTGCTAACATATCACATATATTTATTTTCAAAGGGGTCATGAAAAATGAACTCGGAAAAATAAAAGATTTGTGTCACACCCCGGAACAGGGGGGGTCGTGCAGTTTTTGCCGTGAATATATAGTCTCCTATATACTCACAAGGCAAGTACGATGTAAGATATACAAACAACCTATTCATACTCAACTTTATACTCAAAGAATCATAACTGGGTGTTTTATTACGGCCCGCAATCAACACTTATTTCTGAAAAATGAAATTTATGTTTCTGACTCGTTTGGTTGCGGCCCGCAATAGAGTTATTGCGGCCCGCAATCAAATTCTAAGTCTCTGACTCGAAACCACACTTTTGTTGCGGCCCGCAATAGAGTTATTGCGGCCCGCAATCAATATACGAAATTTTCAGAATGGAAGTTTTTAGGTTCTGTCTCCTCTCATTTCGGCCCGCAATAAAAGGGTTGCGGCCCGCAATGAGTCCACTGGATTTCACTCCTTTGCCTATTTCGACACATTTCTACCCCGTTTTCACACCCGATCAAATCCCGCATTATCCCACACATAAACCCCATTTCACAACACCAATTCTAACACATGCAACACGCAATTCAAACATCTTAAATCAAGATAACATTTCTAATTAGCAATTAGGATTTCTATTCGTAATTTGGTTCGATAACAAGTTATACAACAAAATAACCGACTACGGTTTCAATTACATATTCAAAATGGTTCAATAGGGTTTGGCATAACCTATAAACTCGGCTTATACTCACGAGTCGATCTCGAGTCCCGCTTCACTCGCGTTTACCTGCACACATATTAATTTAAAGGGAAAAATTCCCCGAGGGGTGGGGGTGAGAAAACCTGTCATCTGTTATCTCAGTGCGGAATTTAAAGGGCTACTGGATTTGTAAGAAATCCATCACCAGAACTAAATACACTAGCAATAGGTTATCAATTAATTTATTCATCAGTTGTAATAAATGCACATGTATCGGGAACGGATTTAAACGGATTTCAATTCATATCACAACAGAACGATCAACGAATTTCCAGAATGATTTGGTTTCACATATTTACTTTATCAGTCCGGTTAGAAGGTATAGACGTCAACTATCTATCACCTCAGGCTTAACAATTCTATTTTCTGGTTTCAAGTCATACAATCTCACAATTTCATCACTTCAATTTCACACTAGCATATTCCGCGAATATGCGACAGAATATCACTTTTCTCAAAAAGAAATCTTTCAATGAACACTGAACCACTGAACCACAGTTCTACCTAAAATTACACTGCACTTCCCTTACCCAACCGGTACTGGGTTCACTAGGGCCATTCTCCAGATGCGCATAAGGGTCCTGGATGAAAGTCTGGTAGCTAGCCAGACTTTCCATTATGATACTCACTTCATTCATTCAGTCCAAGTCATTACTGTGGTTCCACTAATTTATCCAAAACGATAGATCAACAACCGATAAACCGTACCAACATGAGAATCAACAGTTATACAATTCAGTTACACTAATATCATAATTAATGCAATGCGGCAACAATGCTTTCAATCAGAGATTCAACATGCGATGCACAATTTATTTAAATCAAACAATCATTATAACTATAATAAGCACCGTTATTTAGTTCTACGAAATAAATCCCAAAACAGATCCCGTGAACCCCCGCACCTGGTTATGTAGGGCACGTGATCTCGAGGCTCGGTAAGCTCGTCTATTCCACTACGCGTGTTCGTGCGAATCTATACATAAGTCAATTGATTAAATTCCGGCACTTTTACAATCTAAACCCCGAACTTTACGTATATACCATTATTCTAGGGTTTATGTCAAGTATAGTCTCAATTCGGGTTTGGTACCAATTAATCATGTCACAAGTGCACCAATGTACCCCAAGGTACAATTCGAGTCGGATTTAGGTCAATTCGAGAGAACGGTACCAAACTCAAATCGATTTCGGTGAAATCCATAATCGGAAATTTGGTTACAAATTGGAACACGAAATCAACAAATAAACACTTTAGAAACAACAAAGACATAGTACAATCAATTTGGTGTAATTCTACGGGTTTTCACCGAAACCCTAGAAATATGAAAACTCGAATCGAGAGAGAAATAGAGAGGGGATTTACCAATGGAGGGAAGCAAGGAGCGAGAAACAAGTTCCTCTCTCGATATCTCAATTTTCGGGCGATTCCATCACCGGGGACTCTCTCTCTCACTCTCTCGTTCTCTCTCTGTGTGGCGGAAACGAAAGGAAAGAGGAAGGGAGAAGGGTGCAGGAAAGAGAAAAGAGAAAAGAGAGAAAGAGGGGTATGACATGGGGGGCCCTCTTGTAAGTGGCAATTTTGTAAAATAAACCCTCCACTTGTCCCATATTCGTTATAATTGAATTCTTACACATTTTACTCTTCTCTCTTAACACAAATTATCGTATAATTATTGTTCACTATCCACGTCACCAAATTCGTATATACGTATATATATATAATTCGATTTACCACTTATCATTTTAATTAAATCTAAATTTTAAAAGTTCACGGTGTTACATTTCTCCCTCACTAAAAAAATAAAGTTCAATCCTTTGAACTTAAATACGTACCTGATCGGTGAATAACTCAGGATATTGCTCGCGAATTTTCGCCTCTAGCTCCCACGTTGCTTCTTTTTCGGAGTGTCGTCCCCACTGCACTAACACAACCGAAATCGTTCGGTTTCTCAACTTTTGCTCCTTCCGGTCTAGTATTCGCATCGGTCCTTCGTTATAATTCAAATTCTCGTCAAGATATAGGTCGGAATGGTCGATGCAGTGAGATGGGTCTCGCACATATTTCCGAAGCTGTGACACGTGGAACACCGGATGAACTCGGCTCAAAGCCGGCGGTAACCCAAGCTCATACGCCACCAATCCCACTCGATTTTGGATCTGAAACGGACCGATATATCTCGGACTCAGCTTGCCCGATACACCGAACCGATGTACTCCCCGCACTGGAGATACTCGGAGCCACACGTGATCACCCTCTTGGAATTCCAGATGTCGTCGGTGCACGTCCGCATACCTCTTTTGCCGATCCCGAGCTGACTTTAATCGGCTCAATATAACTTGCGTCTTCTCTGCCGCCTCTTGTATCATTTCCGGTCCCGTAGGCGGATAAGTACCCGCCGGACCCCACCACAATGGTGTACGGCAAGTCTCTCCCGTGAGTGCCTCTAGCGGTGGCATTCCAATGCTCGAGTGATAACTGTTGTTATACGCAAATTTCACCAGCGGCAGATGATCCAACCACGATCCTTGGAAGCTCAAAGCACACGCCCGAAGCATGTCTTCCAATGTCTGAATTGTTCTTTCCGACTGTCCATCTGTCTGTGGATGGTGCGCGGTACTGAACCGCAGTTTTGTACCCATAGACTCCTGGAAGCTCTTCCAGAAGTGAGATGTGAACCTCGTATCTCGATCGGAGATAATCTCGCGCGGACACCCATGATACCTGAAGAAAAATTTTATGAACACACCTGCGAGAGTCCGACCCGAGGTATCAGGCCCGAGCGGAATAAAGTGCGCTACTTTGGTCAGTGTGTCCACGATCACCCATATTGTATCACAACGCCCCGTCGTCCGTGGAAAACCACTCACAAAATCCATCGTGATCACTTCAAATTTTCCCCTCTTTTTATGCAACGGCTGGAGTAATCCGGCCGACCTTCGTCTATCAGCCTTCACTTGCTGACAGACCTGGCAATTCTCGACGTACTTCCTCACGTCATTTTTCATACCCGGCCACCAGAAGTATCGCCTCAGATTCTGATACATTTTCACTTCACCCGGGTGTATCGTATACCCCGAATCGTGCGCTTCGGTCAAAATTAGGGTTTTCAGGTCTGAACCTTCAGGAATGCAGATGCGGTTGCCAAACCGCAAGGTACCCTCATCATCTATCCTGAAAGGAGTCTCTCGATCTGATTTCGCATGTTCTCGAAACTTTTGGCACTTCGGATCCTCATGTTGCGCTACCCGAATACGGTCATGTAATTCGGGTCTCACCTCAATAGCGGCTGAAATGATAGACATACTTGCTGATGTACTCGTACCCGCCTCTGCTCCAAGCAGGCGAGTTGCGGTTGCCATGGCTAATTCTTGGGACACTCCAACGTGCAGACTCATCATCCTCATCTCCTCAACCAACTGTGCCTCACTCGTAATCATCGGTGCCAGGTTTACCTGACTCTTTCTGCTTAGCGCATCGGCTACCACATTAGCTTTTCCCGCGTGATACTGGATATCGAGGTCATAATCCTTCATCAACTCCAACCATCGTCGCTGTCTCAAATTCAACTCCTTCTGAGTAAAAATATATTTCAAACTCTTGTGATCGGTGAAAATCTGGCACTTCGCACCGTACAAATAATGTCGCCAGATTTTAAGCGCGAAAATCACCGCTGCTAGCTCCAAGTCATGGGTCGGATAATTCTGTTCGTGTGGTCGCAGCTGTCGGGAAGCATAGGCAATCACATGCCCATCTTGCATCAATATACACCCCAGACCCGACCGGGATGCATCGGTATACACCGTATAATCTTTTCCCGTTACTGGCATTGCAAGAATCGGTGCGGACACCAACCGACTCTTCAACTCCTCAAAACTCTTGTCTTGCGGTTCACCCCATTCAAACTTTACCCCTTTGTGAAGCAGTTCCGTAAGAGGACGGGCCAATCCGGAGAATCCCAATACGAACCTTCGATAGTACCCGGCTAAACCGAGAAAGCTACAGATCTCGGTAACCGTGGTTGGTCTCTTCCATTCCGTCACTGCACGAATTTTCTCAGGGTCTACCGCCAACCCTTCACCTGACACTATGTGGCCCAAAAACGCCACTTGGTTCATCCAGAACTCACACTTCGAAAATTTCGCGTACAGCTGGTGATCCCGTAACCGCTGTAATACTACTCGGAGATGAGCCGCGTGCTCCTCATATGTCCGAGAATAAACTAGGATGTCATCAATAAAAACCACCACCGCAATAAATCCCGGAACACTCGCTGCATAAGATCCATAAATGCCGCAGGGGCATTCGTCAGTCCAAATGGCATGACCATGTACTCATAATGCCCGTACCGAGTACGGAAAGCAGTCTTCTCCACATCACCCGAGCTAATTCGTAACTGATGGTACCCCGTCCGTAAATCGATCTTAGAATAGACCGATGATCCCTGTAACTGATCAAACAGGTCATCTATCCGAGGCAACGGATACTTGTTCTTCACGGTCACTTTATTCAACTCCCGGTAATCTATGCACAACCGCAGAGTTCCGTCCTTCTTCCGCACGAATAACACTGGTGCGCCCCACGAGGACGTGCTTGGTCTTATCAAACCCTTTTCTAACATCTCTTCTAGCTGGACTTTCAATTCTTTTAACTCCGCAGGAGCCATACGGTATGGAGCTTTCGAGATTGGGGTTGTACCGGGTATCAGGTTTATGTTGAACTCTATTTCTCGTGTCGGGGGTAACCCGGGAATCTCCTCTGGAAACACATCCACAAATTCCGAGACAACCGGAATGGTAGCTATTTCCGGAACCTCAGCAGTAGCACTCATTACCATTACCAAATACGCGGTACACCCAGACTCGACCAGGTGTTTGGTTTCAATTGCTGAAATAAACGGTACCACCTCCTTTACTCCTCTACATCTCAAGGTACAGGTTGAACCGTTCAACAGGGTAAACTGGACCGTATGTCGGACACAATCAATGGTAGCTACATGTCTGGTCAACCAGTCTATACCCAATAAGGCATCGTATTCCGAGATATTCATAACTAACATGTCTGCTGGAAAATCCCTTCCATCGACTCGTATTTTCAGGTTTCGGCAGGTCATTGACAATTTGGTAGTAGAACCGAGAGGGGTACGGATATCCAAACTTCTCCCACTCGACTCGGTCAACCACCCACATTTCTCAACCAAAGCACTCGATATAATCGAGTGACTACACCCCGTATCAATCAACACGTAAGCTAGAACCCCGGAGATGGAAATAATACCTGCCAATAAATCAGTCTGAGCCGAACCAGATGCTCGCTTGTCTTCGTTGTCCGGCAGCTCGATCGCGTGCACCGCATGAGCACCAACTCGGCCGCCTGTACGGCCTCCCCTCAACATCGGTGGAGTGCCTCGGCCTCGCAGAGGAGGTACGCCTCCCTGTCCACGCCCCTGTGGACCTCTATAACCACCACTCCCGGATGCGCCCGTTTGAGCCCTCGGGCACTCTCTAGCCCAATGGCCCATGCCACCACAAATACGACACGCACCCGACTGAGATTTTGGGCAGTCTTTCGCCCAGTGGTCCATATTGCCACACATTAGACAAGCTCCTTTGAGACGGCGGCATTCTGATTGTGTGTGTGCCATCCTGCACACGTTACACCACGGTTTGGCGGCTCCCGGAGTGAACCCGGATACCACCATCTGCCCCGTAGGTTGACCCGCAGGTTGGGGTCGAGCTCCTGACCCGCTAGCTTGTTTCTTGTGATCAAACTTGGGTCTCACGTTGCGGGTATTGGTATGTTGTGCACTCCTCTTGAGATACACTTCTGTCTGCTCGGCTTGTTTCATAAGGGCCGGAACCCCTGCAGCTATCGAGTGGTGTATAGCCAAAGCAATGTTCGGGTCCAACCCGTCTAGGTACTGCCTTCGGTACCTCACCGGATCCCCTTTCACATCTGGGGCATACCGGGCCAATTCAAAGAATCTCCGGTTATACTCTTCCACAGATTTCTCGCGTTGGCGCAGATTCAGGAACTGGCTCCTCAGAGCCTCCTGATGCAGATCACTCAGATATTGCTCCCCGAACCTTTGTTCAAACAAGGTCCAAGGGATCTCTTGCTCATCTCCCTCAAATTCCATCTTAACCCCTTCCCACCAATGCCTACCCGACTTCTCCAGTAATTGCACTGTCAATTCAACCTTATGTACCTCAGGCACCCGGCACAGGGTGAATTTGGCCTTGAGACTTACCATCCATTCTTCTGCCTCTGGGTATCCCCCCGACCCGTCAAACCGAGGGGGTGCAAGGCGCATGAATGCCTCGTACAACTGTCTAAACTCTTCCCCCGGTGTCACTGGAGGGACTGGTACAGCTGGCCCTTGTGGTCCTTGTGCCTGAGCCTCGGCCCTACGACCTCTCTCGTATGCCGCGATCAACATCTCTTCCAGACTCCTCTCCATTTTTCTGAAAACTCAATACCCTTCATATTACACAAAAGCCCTAAAATTGTAAAGAAAGGTCCAAAAGTCCATAAAGGAAGGCTCAGATCGCAATTCTGAACTCGTAAAATGGGCCAAAATGGATTCCCATCTATTTTGGGATCCGGTTTTGGGCTGTGGAGCTCCTGTAAAAATTTCAGCCCGATCCGACGGACGGATCAAAAATTACACCCCTTTTTGTAAAGCATGCGCAGGATCATATCGCATCAATCGTCCCATTCTAAATTTACCCCACTCGCGTATCCTATCAGGTCTGGTTATGGTTCGGTCTGGTTAGGGCATAAACCTGGCTCTGTTACCAACTTAAAACTGTCACACCCCGGAACAGGGGGGGGTCGTGCAGTTTTTGCCGTGAATATATAGTCTCCTATATACTCACAAGGCAAGTACGATGTAAGATATACAAACAACCTATTCATACTCAACTTTATACTCAAAGAATCATAACTGGGTGTTTTATTACGGCCCGCAATGAGGCCTGTTGCGGCCCGCAATCAACACTTATTTCTGAAAAATGAAATTTATGTTTCTGACTCGTTTGGTTGCGGCCCGCAATAGAGTTATTGCGGCCCGCAATCAAATTCTAAGTCTCTGACTCGAAACCACACTTTTGTTGCGGCCCGCAATAGAGTTATTGCGGCCCGCAATCAATATACGAAATTTTCAGAATGGAGTTTTTAGGTTCTGTCTCCTCTCATTTCGGCCCGCAATAAAAGGGTTGCGGCCCGCAATGAGTCCACTGGATTTCACTCCTTTGCCTATTTCGACACATTTCTACCCCGTTTTCACACCCGATCAAATCCCGCATTATCCCACACATAAACCCCATTTCACAACACCAATTCTAACACATGCAACACGCAATTCAAACATCTTAAATCAAGATAACATTTCTAATTAGCAATTAGGATTTCTATTCGTAATTTGGTTCGATAACAAGTTATACAACAAAATAACCGACTACGGTTTCAATTACATATTCAAAATGGTTCAATAGGGTTTGGCATAACCTATAAACTCGGCTTATACTCACGAGTCGATCTCGAGTCCCGCTTCACTCGCGTTTACCTGCACACATATTAATTTAAAGGGAAAAATTCCCCGAGGGGTGGGGGTGAGAAAACCTGTCATCTGTTATCTCAGTGCGGAATTTAAAGGGCTACTGGATTTGTAAGAAATCCATCACCAGAACTAAATACACTAGCAATAGGTTATCAATTAATTTATTCATCAGTTGTAATAAATGCACATGTATCGGGAACGGATTTAAACGGATTTCAATTCATATCACAACAGAACGATCAACGAATTTCCAGAATGATTTGGTTTCACATATTTACTTTATCAGTCCGGTTAGGAGGTATAGACGTCAACTATCTATCACCTCAGGCTTAACAATTCTATTTTCTGGTTTCAAGTCATACAATCTCACAATTTCATCACTTCAATTTCACACTAGCATATTCCGCGAATATGCGACAGAATATCACTTTTCTCAAAAAGAAATCTTTCAATGAACACTGAACCACTGAACCACAGTTCTACCTAAAATTACACTGCACTTCCCTTACCCAACCGGTACTGGGTTCACTAGGGCCATTCTCCAGATGCGCATAAGGGTCCTGGATGAAAGTCTGGTATCTAGCCAGACTTTCCATTATGATACTCACTTCATTCATTCAGTCCAAGTCATTACTGTGGTTCCACTAATTTATCCAAAACGATAGATCAACAACCGATAAACCGTACCAACATGAGAATCAACAGTTATACAATTCAGTTACACTAATATCGTAATTAATGCAATGCGGCAACAATGCTTTCAATCAGAGATTCAACATGCGATGCACAATTTATTTAAATCAAACAATCATTATAACTATAATAAGCACCGTTATTTAGTTCTACGAAATAAATCCCAAAACAGATCCCGTGAACCCCCGCACCTGGTTATGTAGGGCACGTGATCTCGAGGCTCGGTAAGCTCGTCTATTCCACTACGCGTGTTCGTGCGAATCTATACATAAGTCAATTGATTAAATTCCGGCACTTTTACAATCTAAACCCCGAACTTTACGTATATACCATTATTCTAGGGTTTATGTCAAGTATAGTCTCAATTCGGGTTTGGTACCAATTAATCAAGTCACAAGTGCACCAATGTACCCCAAGGTACAATTCGAGTCGGATTTAGGTCAATTCGAGAGAACGGTACCAAACTCAAATCGATTTCGGTGAAATCCATAATCGGAAATTTGGTTACAAATTGGAACACGAAATCAACAAATAAACACTTTAGAAACAACAAAGACATAGTACAATCAATTTGGTGTAATTCTACGGGTTTTCACCGAAACCCTAGAAATATGAAAACTCGAATCGAGAGAGAAATAGAGAGGGGATTTACCAACGGAGGGAAGCAAGGAGCGAGAAACAAGTTCCTCTCTCGATATCTCAATTTTCGGGCGATTCCGTCACCGGGGACTCTCTCTCTCACTCTCTCGTTCTCTCTCTGTGTGGCGGAAACGGAAGGAAAGAGGAAGGGAGAAGGGTGCAGGAAAGAGAAAAGAGAAAAGAGAGAAAGAGGGGTATGACATGGGGGGCCCTCTTGTAAGTGGCAATTTTGTAAAATAAACCCTCCACTTGTCCCATATTCGTTATAATTGAATTCTTACACATTTTACTCTTCTCTCTTAACACAAATTATCGTATAATTATTGTTCACTATCCACGTCACCAAATTCGTATATACGTATATATATATAATTCGATTTACCACTTATCATTTTAATTAAATCTAAATTTTAAAAGTTCACGGTGTTACAATTTGCAAGATAAATCCTTATTTCTATAGTGCACAATATTTGTTTTGGACTTACTAACAAAAAAAAAATATGATGACAACACGTCTCGAACTCCATTCCACGTGTGAAAATCTCGTTTGATTTAGTGAGATATTAAACAATAAAATAGAAAACTAGACAATAAAAAGGAGGAATCACAAGCGAGAAAATAAATAAATAAAATCATATATCATCCAAAAGCTAAAAAAAAAGATAACATGTTATCTTTTCTTATAATACAACATTACATAATAAGTAACTTAAAAAGCCTAAATGAACGACATAGAAACTAACACCATATAATGAATTTAGAAGTTCTAACTAATTCTTGAAAACTCTAATAATTAATATAACTTAGAAAATATAAATAGTAAAACCTAAAAATAGTAACATAACAAAGTTTTTATAAAAAACATAACATAATTTAATAATGCAATTAATTATCATAGGAAATGATGAACTAGTAGGACCCGTGGGACTCCTTCTTGAGACTTGTGTACCAAGTCCGAGTTCGGGTTTGAGTCCAAGTCGGTTTTTTCAGTTTTCGTCAAAATATGACCAATAATTTTAATTTTATATTTTATAATTATAACTTATTTATTATATTTTAAGTTAAATTATATAAGTTATTAATTTATTTGTAATTATCTGTTATTAGTTAATTATCTTGGTTCTCTTCTCTGCTTTTTCAGCGCAATAATTTCACATGAGTTCCACAAGAATAATTACAAAAAAATTTAAAAATAATTTTTTTCATGTCAGTAATTTTTTCTTAAATTAATTTTAATTTCTGTTTATCACTGCAATTCATTTTACTTTTAATTCATGTGATTCATTAACTAATTTAATGTTTAACATACTTATAATTTATTCTTTTTATTTATAATCCCTAGTTCTAAATTAAATGTAAATGTTAATGAGGAGGGTTCAAAAGCCATATTTTTTGTGTCTCTATTATACCTCTATTTTTAGAATTACAATTACAATAACTTAAAATTTTCTATTTAAATTGACAAAATAAAACAACTAGATATAATCTAAATTATTTTCTCTATGCAACGTAAAAGGTCGTTACATTTCAATTTTATTTTAATTGGTATCAAGAGTATAAAAAATACACCAATGTGGATAAATTTTGGATGTTGATGTTTCAATTTATTGATTCATATAAAACTAAAATTGATAATTTTTATTGTGGATGTATAGAAAATTACATCTAATGATTCTGTTTTGACATACAAATTTTTAAATTTTTATTATTAAAAAATTTAAAAGTCAAAATATAATGAAGATGCAAAAAATAAAGATATTTGAACCCTATTGAATGTTAACTAGTATTGTGACTGTGTGTTACAATGGGAATATATTATAAGAGAACAAGAAAAAATCTCATACAAATGATATTTTTTCATAAAAATATTTAGACAAAATGACAAAATAACATTTCTAAGCGATATATTAAATAACAGCTACGAGTAAATAACATATTTCATTGAATGACATACATGTTGTTAGATTTATTTGACATATTTTCACACAAAAATCTCAAACAAAATGACATATTAATGACAAATAATATTTTTTAAAAGATATAAAAAAAGAAAGAAATGAAGACATGACCAATCAATTTTCAATTAATTTAAAAAAAATCTTTAAAATAAAATTTAAAAAATAGAAAGAAATTAGAACCAATCAGAAAGATGATACAATTTGCATGTGATTAGTACGTGTCTAAATAAATTTAGATTTCTACATGTAGAAAAACATAGAAAAAATGCATAAAATGAAAAAAAAAAAAACAAACTATTTGATTGGAGGGCAATATATCAATTTGAAATTTATCTTTTAGTCACAATTATTGACAGATCAGGACATCTACTTGTTTAATATAAGAATGGAGATACAATATTTTAATCAGATTGTTACTTTATAATCATACCAAAAAAAAAAAAAAAAGTTAAAACGGTCCAACCTGTCAGAGGGAAATTTTTTATCTATAGAAATTATTAAATACAGATGTACGGAAACAAAAAGAGTGTCTCGTTTCCAACAAATATAGAAAGATCTGACTCAATGAGTCAGATCCAAATTTATGGATCGGTCTCAATGGTCCAGATCCATAATATATATATAGAGGTTGGCTAATATCAAAACGTTTGTTCCTAAGCCGCGGAACAAATGTTTCGGTTTTTACATTTTCAAAATCCAAATAGTCGATCCAAACCGTTCAACATTCAATCTGTATTAAAATGTGTTTGGAGACCAAATTTTACATTTTTTAGAATTTTTTTACTATTTATTAAGTTAATTTTAAAATCGCTGATTTCAATGATCCAGAAATTTTTCACTGTTTATTAAAATCAGTAATTTTAAAAAAGGCTTAATAAATAGTAAAAAAATTCAAAAAAAAAGTAAAATTTTGTCTCCAAGTACATTATAATATAAAGATCACATCTAACAGTTTGGATCGATCGTTTGGACTTTGAAAATCGGAAACTATTTGGTTGCACCACCGCTCCGGAACAAACATTTTGATATTAGCTAACCTCTCTATATATATATTGATGGATCTGGACCATTGAGACCGATTCATAAATTTGGATCTGACTCATTGAGTCAGATCTTCTATATTTGTTAGAAACGAGACACTCTTTCTGTTTCCGTACATCTATATTTAATAATTTCTATAGATAAAAAATTTCCCTGTCAGAGGGATTGGTAGGTAAATTATTTTTCTAAGAAAAATGGGGCGCTCAACCCAAAAGTCGCTCACGGCTCTCTTGGCTTTATAAAAGCTCTTCTTGAATCCTTCATTTCTCGCAAAATTCTCTTTTTTCAATTTATAAAAGCTCTCTCTTTCTCGCTGTAATCTAACAACACCATGGGTAATGAATCAGTTTTTAAAGCCTTTTCTATTAATCAAAATGTACCTATAGTTTTTTTTATTAATGTATTTGTGTCTCTGATTTTTCTTTTGCTTTTTTTTTTTTGTTTCCTCTGTACAGGCAAGATCAAGATTGGAATCAATGGTAAACCATTTTTTTTGGTTTTTTTTTTTCTTTTACATTAGTTGTCTTATATAATTACAAATTTTTTTTAGAGAAAATAAAAAAAAGCTTGTATTTAATTGACAGATAAATTGGGATTTATTGATTGGATTAGGTTTCGGTAGAATTGGCCGTCTGGTTGCCAGGGTTGCCCTTCAGAGTGAAGATGTCGAGCTAGTGGCGATCAACGATCCATTCATCACCACTGATTACATGGTAACACCCAAAAAATAAATGTACCTTCTATTAGTAATTTAGTATTATCAACCATGATACCAGTACATTTCTTGATCTGATACTGGTACAGTACATTATAATACCAATGCTGGTACAATATCAGGTATCCAATTCCTTTATCAATCTCATCATTGTAATTAATTAGTTTAACTAGATATGATTGATATTTGTAGCATATTTGTTTCAAATGGAAGCGAATCTGCTGCGATTCTAAGGGATCGCAAGGTCCTGCAATTCTAATCCCAACCATTCAAACGATGAAACCCAGGGTTGGGATTGGAATCGCAGGACCCTGCGATTCCAGAGGATTGCAGCAGATTTATTTCCATTTCAAATGAACCAAAACTTGTAAGATTTATAAAAGTTTTAATGGGTGGATCTAACACATTATTTTGTGAAATGTAGACATACATGTTCAAATATGACACAGTGCATGGCTATTGGAAACACAGTGAAATCACTGTCAAGGATTCCAAGACTCTTGCCTTTGGTGACAAAGAAGTCACTGTCTTTGGCAATAGGTACTATACCCAATTGAATAATGTTTTGTTATATCAACCTCAAATCAAACAATAAATAGATAAACAAATAAAATGGATAAAAAAGAATAAATAAATAATGAGTGAGGCTGTGGTACTATGTATAGCGTGGATTGGTCCGTACTATGTATCAATATTTCCGTTTTCAAACTCCAAACAGTTGATGTGAACCGTTCAACATGATCCCATATGAAAATGTACTTGTAGATCAAATTATAATTTTTTTACTATTTTTTTAGATAGTAGAAAATCATTGATCTAAAAATTCTATACCATTAAAAAGTAGTGCATTTCTACCTATCTAAAAAAATAGTAAAAAAATGTAAAATTTAGTCTGCAATTACATTTTCATATGGAGATCATGTTGAACAGTTCAGATCGACTATTTGAACTTTGAAAATGAAAATACTGATCCATAGTACGGACCAATCTACGCTATGCACAGTACCATAACATCACTCATAAATAATTAAAACTAAGGAATTTAATGACATGATAAAGTTCCATTTAACTCATTTAGAAGAGGATAAATTATATGTTGAGTTACCTCTTTTGGATAGTTTCTTTTATAATTAAAATTTGGATAATTTCTTTCAAAACTGATAGAAATCCCGAGGAGATTCCATGGGGAGAGGCCGGAGCCGAGTATGTCGTGGAGTCAACCGGCATTTTCACTGACAAGGACAAGGCCGCCGCTCACTTGAAGGTATTTCTTTTTAAAGAGTTAAAGTGACAGTAAAAGAAACACAAATGAAGAATCACCTTGTATTTTGAGATGTTTTCATATTTGGATTCTGTAAATGGTACCAGCTCACTGGTACCAAAAAAACATAAACTGATTTATTTGGTAATTACAGGGTGGAGCAAAGAAGGTTATCATCTCTGCTCCAAGCAAAGATGCACCGATGTTTGTTGTCGGTGTCAATGAGACCGAGTACAAGACCGACATTGACATCGTCTCAAATGCCAGCTGCACCACCAACTGCCTTGCTCCTCTTGCCAAGGTACAATTTACAAAATTGCCCCTCAAATTATTTGCCATTTCGCAAATGTATATTTGATTGATGATATTTTATGTCGTGCCAGGTTGTCAACGACAAGTTCGGAATTGTTGAGGGCTTGATGACCACAGTGCACTCAATTACTGGTGAGTAATATTAATTTTTAGTATTAGCATGGTTGTTGTTGTTTACTGATATAAATTAAGTAATAAGCATTTCTGACTTAAGAGTTAGTGATATACAAGTTATTTATAACATAGAAATTGATGTGAAAGTGCAAGAATTAGCAAACAACATTGATTTATATTAGTAATTCACAATTCCATCTTTCACATCAATTTCTAAATTGCATAACTTATCTACACAAGATTTTAAAATGTTTTTGCATTTTTATTTCACTAATTTTTAAAATAAACTATTTTTTTAAACATTTCAGCCACTCAGAAGACGGTTGACGGACCCTCAAGCAAGGATTGGAGAGGTGGCCGTGCCGCCAGTTTCAACATCATCCCGAGCAGCACCGGTGCTGCCAAGGTTATTAAAAAAAAATTCAAACAAACATACTCATGAAAATTTAATTTCAATGGCTTTCACTGACCTCTTCATGTTAAGTACAAGTTCTATTGATAAATGTGCAGGCTGTAGGGAAGGTGCTCCCTGCTCTAAATGGCAAACTCACCGGAATGTCTTTCCGTGTCCCCACCGTGGATGTGTCAGTGGTCGATCTCACTGTTAGGATCGAGAAGGCCGCCACCTATGACGAGATCAAGGCCGCCATCAAGTAAGTCTCATCCAAATAATAATACCACATATTTGTCAATTTAAAAATATCAAATTCTCAAGAACTCTGGGATCATGTCTCCATTAATTAGACTAAAATTTGGGTTTGATGGACAACGCTTCTGTCCGATTCGCTTCAAGATTCATGCACGGTGCTTAATATTCATGCAAGTCCGCTTTAATATTTGTGCGGATCAAGTGCGTACGAATCTTGAAGCAAATCAGACGGAAGCATTGTCCATCAAATTTAAGTCGATCCGATGAGCATTGGAACTACCTTTTTCTCTTCTCACAATGATGCTGTTTTTAGATTTACAATAGACGTGAACTGTTTGATAAATGGAGTATTCAATTTTTCAAAATCACACTATGTAACTTGCTATTTAATTAGTATGTGTTTAAATTTTTTAAACTTGAGCACTCCATTACACAAAAATTCCATTCATACCATCTTTTTTCAGTAAATTTCGATTTATACTAAAACTGCTGAATAATTCAGCGGTTGAAATATATCTGAGTTATGAGAAAACCAGTATTTTTTTGAAATGATGATACATATATTTCAACCACTGGATTATTCAGCAGTCGAAAATAAAATTATTCAACGGTCCTGGTGTAAATCGAAATTTACTGTAAGACATGATATGGATGGAATATTCTTTTTATTTTTTTGGTGTTATAGATATAAATGTTTGCAACCTTTGATTTTTTTTTTTTTTGGTCATATAACAATAATATATTATTACTTAAAAACTATATTACAGGGCAGAAGCTGAGGGCAGCATGAAAGGAATCTTAGGATATGTTGATGAGGATTTGGTTTCCACCGATTTCCTTGGAGACAGCAGGTACTATAATCACTGAAATGTATCTATTTTCCTTGTTTGCTTTAAGATTTTTTTTTTAGAAATCATAAGTATCGAATAGACTATTTGGTAACTCTCATTTATATTTAAGCAGTACCAAATAGTGTATTCGGTACCACTCAATTTTTCTCTTTTACTTGGCAGAAATTATGAAAAAATTGTGAAATTGGGAGGTACCGAATAGGCTATTGGATACTTATAATTTTTATAGTTTTTGTAAAAAAAAAAATCAAACAAGTGGTTTCCCTAAATTTACTTTTTCTAATTATGGTTTTTAAAAAAATCTTGTGGGTACTTGCATTAATTTTTCAACCAAAATTGAAAGGAAAAAGACACTGATAGATGATATCAGGAATGAGAAAATTAAATTTGATGATGGTTCAATTTTTTATGTGCCTTTATCATGTTTTCATTTTTCTTGATGAAAAATAAAGATCATATCCCTATTTGTTTTATTGATTATAGGTTTTAACTTGAAACCTTGATTTCATGTCTTCATTTTTTAATTTTCTATAACAAAAATTCTAAAATTTATATGTCAAAATAAAACTGTTAGATTTGATCTACCTTATTTTCTACATGTACATAAAAAATTATCATTTTTTGAACTTTATTTTATATGAATCAATAATTTAAAAAACCAACGTCTTGAGAAAATGATAATTTCACAGTGAATAGAGAAATAAAATTAGTAATTTTTTACACGGGCACAGAGAAAATAATATAGATGCTATCTAACTTTTTTTATTTTAACATTTAAGTTTAAAATTTCAAGTTTCAAAAATAGAGACACAACGAAGATACAAAAAATAAAGGCGTTGAAACCCTCATTAAATTTTGCATTCAAGTTTTTTCTGTAAAAAAAATGATTTAATGTTTCACTGTGATAAGCCCAACCTTCAGGTATAACTGGTAAATTAATTTGAAGAATAGTTCCATTTTTGTTTCTTCAATTGAACTTCCTTTGAACTGTTATTTCTCTTGTAGGTCAAGCATTTTTGATGCAAAGGCTGGAATTGCATTGAATGGTAACTTTGTCAAGCTTGTCTCCTGGTATGACAATGAATGGGGCTATAGGTATCTCTCTTTCTTTCTCTCTCTTCATCTCAACAACGAAAACAGAGAACATCGGACCTACTTTTAGGTTCAACGAGCACGATGACCGTCCAATTTAATTCAAGATTTGTGCGCACTAACATTGAAACAAATATGCACGAATTTTAAAGCGTTCCGCATGAATCTTAAAGCAAATTGACAGTGATTAAACCCATCGAGCCAGAGTAGGTCCGATGCCCATCAGACCTACTCTCAAGTGCTCAACAACACTCATGTCCCCCTCCCCCTTAAAAAAGAAAAAAAAAATGAGAGAACTTACTTTGAGTGAGGCTATGGTACTATGTATAGCGCACATTGATCCGTACTATAGATCTATATTTTTATTTTCAAAGTTCAAATAGTCGATCTGAAGCACTCAACGTTATCTTTAAATGACAATGTACATGGAGACCAAATTTTAATTTTTTTATAGTTTTATTTTTATTTTTTTCAGATAGGTAAAAAATCAACTATTTTTCGACGGTCCATAATCTAGATCAAGCGATTTTATACCTATCTGGAAAATAGTAATAAAATTCTAAAAAATATAAAATTTGCCATCCAAGTACATTTTTATATGGAGATCATATTAATAGTTTAAATCAACTATTTTGACTTTAGAAATGAAAATATGGTTCTATAGTACAGACTATCTATGCATATTACCATTGCCTCATTCATTCCCTTTTTATATATCAATATTAACAGTTTTTCTTTACTCATCTTAATGTTCTAATTTTTTTTGCAGCAACCGTGTTGTTGACTTGGTGCGCCACATGCACAAAATTGCATAAAATAGCTCCATATTTGCCTTCTATTGATTCTCCAATTTTTGCAGCTGTTATCTTAAAAAAAATATTTATGAGCGTGTAGATCGATGACATATATTACATAATATTTGACAATTACAGTGATATGCATGGTAAATTACAATACAATTTCCATATAAATTAATAATCAATTTTTGTTTTTTTGTAGTTTTCGATTTTTCTTCCATGTCTGTAATTTTTCCACATATAAAACAACAATAATTTCAAAGAAAAAAATTTCAGGTTGTCTAATAATATTATTGATAAATAATTTTACTTTTAAAATAATTATGTGTTCTTTAGTATTTATTGTACAATAAAAATTCCAAGATGCATTGAATGATAACGACCTCGTACAATTGAAAAAACAAAAAAAAACAAAATCAGATCCATCCTTAAAAAAATGGTAAGTATTTATGATTGAATCATCTGTCCATGTTTGTTTTTGACATATTTTCAAACGTCATGCATTTAGTTTTTTTTTTATTACTATTAACAAAAATATCATCTTTTGAGGTACATGAAAAGTTATGTGTACAAAAAAATTAAAATTTAAAATGCACGAGCACGAATATTAAAGTAGATCGTATGGATTCTAAAGTAGAACCAATACCCATGGAACATACTCGCTTTTATTTTTCTAATACAGATATTAGATGGATACGGATTGAATTTCGGATATCTGTAGATATATACATAAATATTTTCATAATATATATAAAACTATATGGTATATATCTATTATTCGGATACAGATAATTAAAATTTAAAATCATGTCCGTACCACTATCCGTACAGATATTCGAATATAATATAATATATCCGTACAGAATCGCCTCTCAGACTCTCAGTCAAGCTTCCAAACTGCACATAGAAATTAATTTATGAAACCCTAATCCATGGAATTCGGATCAGCTGAAATTCCGAAACCAATGAACAGTAATCCTGAAATCCCTGCAATCCGAATCCAGTCATCAAATTTTTCTGAGAACGCATCTCGAAATAGCTGGTTTTTACTTGCACGTATCTCGGAACAGTGAAACGGCTGGATTCGGATTGCATGGATTTCAGAATTACTGTTACCGGTCACGGATTTCAGCAGATGAGCTTCCTAATCCATGGTTTCAGTTTATCAAAAACCTAAACCAAAACCAAAACAAAAATCAAAACCAGAGACCGTTTCCTTTGACTAATTGTCTTGATTCAAGGAATCTCTCTTTGGATCGTCTGATTTTTCTTTTATCTGTAACACTTAAAAAGTTGAAGTTATATCATTAAATTAAATAGAAATATTTTCATTTGAGATTAAGGAAATGTTGATTGGTGAAACAGTTTAAGGAAACCATGTTTCAGTTCAATTATTTGGTCACAGTTCTAAGCAAATGTTGATTGGTGGAAAAAATTTAAATGGTGATTATTAAAATTTAAAGGACTAGCTGATAGTCATTATTTGGGTGTTATTAAAATTATATAAATAAATTAGAACCAATATTTGGTTTAGTAGTTAAGGTAATATTCATAGTGAAAAGAGTGCTTATGGGGATCAAATTTCTTTTTTCAGAATTGAATCATTTGAAAAGCTGGATTTTTGGACATAAAATTATTTTTACCATACTCTTACTGAAAATTCATGTTTTATTCAATAATAATAGTAATTGTTAGCTAATCTAAAATTACGGTCAACAAGACCGTCTTTTTCTCATTTATTTATTTATAATTACTAACTCAACAGTAAGATGATATTTTTTTTTTCACAATATAATATAAAAATTTCAGTCCAATTATAAATATTTTTCCAAATAATGTTGGCAATTTCTTTTTTGTTATTTGGACTAATTCCTATGAATTCTCATTTAAAAAAAGAATCATGCATTACAATATTTAAGTGTTCCTGCATAATAGTTCCTTCCTATATACTTTTTGTATTTTTTTCCCACAATTTTTTGCAAATTAATGTTTGAAAGTGAATTCATAAGTTCCTCTGTATTGCCGAATTAGTATATTATTAATTAGCATATTAGTATTGAAATGAATCTCCACATAATACTAATTAAGAATTATAGACCCAACAAAATGGTGATTAGTATTGTCTCTACGGTGAGACGCAGGTTCAATTTTCGTCCGAAGTTGGCAAGAAATAGATGTCAAAATTAACAATATCCTTATTAAAAAAATACTAATTATTAATTAAATCAGGAGGCTAGGTGCAAAGTATATTATACCCTTTTCAATTTTTCAAAAATAAAATTAGTCAGTGCAGTAATAGAGTAGAGATGACAATATTTTACTACTAAATTAAATTCCTGGTAACTTGCTTGGAAATTCTACTGATTTAAATCGTCTGATTGGCCTTCAAATTTCTGGTAACTTGCTTGGAAATTCTACTGATGTCCGCACGAATCTTGACGTGGATTGGACCGAATGATCCAACATACTTTATTTGAAACTGAAGTTACTTTCATTAGAAACTCTATCCAAGCTTTAACAGTACATAAAAGAATGAAAAAAATAAAAAATAAGATCTAAAATTTGATACACCATTTGTGAAATAAATTAATAGATAAGAATGAATTTATATGGCTCACCAAAACACATGCTCTTCTATAGGATATATCTCAGAGTGCTCTATAGAATACTCTCATTTTATAGGAACAATACAATTCTATATAAAGCGCAGATTACCTTAAAATTTGGCATTCAGTATTTTGAATCCTGGCCTCCTAAAACTTGAGGCCCAATAAGGCAATTGCGGCCCAACAACAAATTATTATTAATTTTAAATAGCCAATTAAGTCTGAAAAGGCACGAATCTTTTACAATTACTGGATCTGGACCATTCTTTTTAAATTAGCACCAATCTCAAAGCCCAATAATACTACCTGCGCTAGCCCGAATCTCAAAGCAGCTGGGAATTAATCTCAAACCGTAAAGTGAAGAGAATCTTTTACAATATTGGAGAGGATACTTGTCCACATTTACATGAAGTATCAAACCAATTTTGGTTCGAATTTCAATATGGATGATTTGCGTGAGATTTGTGCGAAAAATTAAAATTATAAATGATTGTGCAACTCTAAACGAACACGCAAATTAACATGTGATTTTTAAAATATAAAGTAGAAGTTTATAACATAAATCAACCCTTAACACCTCTGTTGGATAGAACAAATTTATGGGCTCAGCAATAAATGAAACAATTACCCAATATGTTAAAACCAGTGTTCTAAATAGCGCGCTATAGCGCCGCTATAGCGTTTTTGGACCCTAAACGCTAAGCTATGGCATGAAAATACGCTAATTGAGCTACGGCCGCTATAGCCCATAGCGGGGAGCCGCTATAGCGCGCTATATGCATATTGGGCTTTTTTAGACATCCATAAAATTTATATGGGCTTTTAAAATGAGGAGGGTTCAAATGCCTCCATTTTTCATGCCTCCACCATGCCTCCATTTTTAAAAACTTAAATAACTCAAAATTTAAAACTTAAAAGTCAAAATAAAACCGTTGGATATGATCTACACCATTTTACCTATGCAAGTGTAAAAAATTATGACATTTCAATTTTATTTTGGTTGTCATCAAGAGCTTGTAAAAAACGTACTAATGTGGATAATTTCTAGACGTTGATTTTTCAACTTATTGATTCACATAAAAACAAAATCAAAATGTGATAATTTTTTATGAGCATATAGATAAAATGATGTAGATCATATCCAACGGTTTTATTTTGACTTTTAAGTTTTAAATTTTGAATTATTAAAGTTTTTCAAAATGGAGGCATAGTGGAGGCACAAAAAATGGAGGCATTTGAACTCTCCTCTTTAAAAATAGCAACTTATACGGGCTTTTGGTCTAACTCCTTATTTGTATAAAATTCTCTTTCTCACTCAACCGTGCCTCCTTTGCCTCTTTGAAATTATTTACCTTATCCAGATCCATAATGCACAGTTTGCAAAAGCTTCTAAGACTCCCTAACTCCGTTATTTGGTAACCCCCTTCCTCTCAGATAATGATGTGTAGGTTATTTTGAAATTTGAATAGAAAAAAAATAGAATGAATCATGATGCTTAAGATATTTTGTATAAAAAAAGATCGATAGTTTATGATATTATTATGGATATTTTGAACCGTGAACTTTTATACTAGTTTAATATGAATATTATAATTTCTTAATTAATTTGGTGTTATTTATTGTTCTATGAAACTTTAGATAATGTTAATATATAGTACAAATATATAATATAATTTTTGTAAAAAAAAAAACGCTATTTGATATAGTTTCCGCTATAGCTTTTTTTGTAGCCTTCCCGCTATGACGCTATAAACGCTATTTAAAACATTGGTTAAAACAAATGCCACATTGATCTCTCACTCAAAAATATGTATATTTTTTTTTTTTTAAATTATTTGACAGTGGCTGTCATATTCAAAAATATGTATATTGATTGAGGATATGGTCACTTGACAGCTATGTTACTCGGATACTTCATATTGGGCTCCATATCCGTATCGGGTGCGTATCCGATACCGATACGCGCCCGATACGGCACCGATACGTATCCGATACGCCAGCTGGCGTATCGGCTTACGTGGCGTATCCTAAATCATCCGATACGGTCTCCGATACGTCTCTGACACTTCTGGATACGGCTCTGACACTTTTGGATACTTTGGATACGGCTCTGACGCGCTGAACCCAAGCATGCACCGCGTATGCACCATGAGCTGAGCTGAAGCCTGTACACCGCGCATGCACCATCTCTGTACACCGCGCATACACCATCAGTCAAAATTCACTTTTTTCAACGGCAAGCAAGAATCGAACCCTCGTCTCTTATCCAAACTATACACCCCTTTACCACTACACCACTACATGTTTGCTGTTAGAAGTTAGAATCTTTTATATTTAATAACATAACAAGACAGTTTGGCTAATAAGTTTAATTTATATATATAACTCTTGAATAAAATATAATTAAAATAATAAAAATAATATATATAATAGCCGTATCGTATCTTTGATTTTTTAAAATTGCAGTACCGCCGTATCCGTATCGTATCCGATACGATACTCGTACCCGTATCCATGCAACATAGCTTGACAGCTCCGTCAAATTTTTTTTAAAAAATATTGAGACTATGGTAAAATGTCGGAAATAAATCTGCTGCGATTTCAAAGAATTGCAGAGAGTCTGTTTTTCCAAATTTAACCGTTAATTTTTTGGAATGTACGAATCTTAAAAACAACTGGTTTTTATGCACGAATCTCAAAAAAATGAACAATTGAATTTAGAAAAGCAGGGTCCCTGTGATTCTTTGAAATCGCAACAGATTTATTTCCGTAATATGTCATATTATACAATAGTCTGTACTATGAATTCATATCTTTATTTCAAAATTCAAATCGTCGATCTAAATCATTCATCACCATCTTCATATAAAAATATACTTACAGACCAACTTTTACATTTTTTTTTTAATTTTACTATCATTTTAGATAAGTAGAAAATTATTTGATTATTTTTTACCTATCTAAAAAATAGTATTATAAAATTTACTTTGTAAAATCATTAAAATATTTAATAGTTCCGATCAACTATTTAAACTTTAAAAACTAATTCTCTAAAACTGTACGTTATGTTGTACTTTTTAATTAGTTTAGTTTGAGTATACGCATACAAAGAGATAGGGATGTATTAATATTGTGATGTTTAATTTTGAATTGATGGCAGAGACTTTGACTGACTTCAATTTCTGACTATATAACTTAAACTTCCCTCGTGCATCCGCAAACTGGAATGTAATGTTTAAATTATATAATTTTTTTGGAATTCTCATCCATTGAGAAAAAAAACGAGGTACAAATGGATTTTCTTTCATCTGATGTGTTAACTTCTAATATAATTGCTGGGATGTACTACAGTTTTTAAATTAGCAAGTTTGCTTTAAAAATTAACTCTAATTAAATTTCTGGAATGGAGTGATTTATAAATTATGAATCTCTTTAATTGCTAAACTCAGTAACGTGGTCCAAATTAATTGCTAAACGTTTGCTGGAATGGAGATGTTTTACAGAGTTATTGGAGCCACGCACTTGGTCTTCAATAATTGAAAAATTCTTTTTTGATTTGATGTGATAATAAAATTCTTAGTAAAATCATCCAACTAAAATCCAACTACTTAAGCCAACACTTTTAAATTTTAAGAGACCAAATATTTTATACTATTCAATTAAGATCATAGTTTTTTTTTTTTTTTTGTCATCACTGCATCATGCAATAATTATGTACGAGCACCTACATGATTGTCACGAACAAATATAGTATGATGTTTTTATTTGAGATAAAAATGGGGTTAATTTTTTAATTTAAATATTAACAAAAAAAAAAGAATTTTCAACCGATTTTCAAAAATTGCATTTGTCACCCAAGAAGTGTTGTCTTAGCCACTAAATTAAAAACTAATTCTAAAAAATAATATTATATTTTAATTCACTATTTCTAATATATTGTATATAATTGACAAAGATTTTTGGATTGAATTTCTTATTTTCTTAAAGTATTCTAATTTTATTTTAATGGTCACTGAAAATACTTTTATCATGCTGGTGCGAGCAGGGGCGGATCCAGATAGACCAAGGGGTTGCTTCCCTGGATTTTGAAATTTTATATAAAGATCTATATATCCGGATCAGTTTTGCCCCTCTCTGGAAATTTATTTGCCCTCCTTTGGATTTTGATTTTTAATTTTGGTTAAATTTAGAGTTAAAATTAGAATAAATTTACTGAATTCTGATTGGTAATTAATTACACATTAAAGTATTGAAAATTATAAGTTAAGAGTATTGTTTTTTTATCTAGTAACAATTAACTAATGAATTTGAACTAGTTATTTAAACTCAATTTGTTATTTTTTTTATTTCCTGACGAAAATTTTAAATCCACCACTAGCTGAGAGCCATTTGAATTTTGATGACTTGGTGTAAAATATTCTGAGGTAAATTTGGCAGTATATTGTTGTACATAGTACAAAGTCCAATGTTCTTTTTCCTGATCTTTGTAGATATCCATCAACATCGTTACATTTAATTATAAAATGTAGAGAAAACCGCGTCAGATCTTTTTAAATTTTGACAAGGAAATTATCCTCAAAACGCCAAGAAATTTAGGTCTTCGTTTAGAATTAATTATTCCGTGTGTACTTAATTTCTCTGATTGTACACGGTTCGTACAACATTTGTTGTCTAGTGGAGTGTCAAAATAATTACATCAGCAGGGTAGAATTAATGTTTTTTAATTGGAGCCTCAAACTAGAGTTGGAAAAAAAGCTCGTAGCTTGTGGATCGATCAGGATCAGTACGTGATTCGATTGTTAATAACTTGTTTGTTACTGGTATGAATTGTTAACAAGTCAGCTCGTTATTGGCTCAGTTCATATTAAACTAGTTTGAGTTGCGCTAACTCGCTCGCGAGCTGGCGAGCCAGCTCATCTAGGTATGATTTTGTGAATTTGTGTAAATTTTATGTTGTCCAGCTCGATCCAAAAAGTTTGTAGAATTTATTTTCTCCTTAAAATAAGGTCTAGTCAAACCTAGCAAGCTAAAGAAGCCAGCTCGGTCCAGCTCGGTAGTGGCTCGGTCCGATTATGGGCTAAGGCTTTAGCCTGACTCCCTAATCGCAGCTCGCTTGATTGCTAAACTAGATGATTACGAACTGGGCCAGCTGGGTCTGAGCCAGCTCGTTGCCACCCCTACTTCACTAGTGGAAAATGTGGAAACAGTATCGCCTCATCAGGATCGGTTAATCTAAAAAACTGACTCTAATACCTTTGGGATCGGGTACAAATGATCACCGATCTTGATTGTTAGGTATCAAGATCGGTTTCCTTATCAACCGATCTAGATAATCAGTATCAGGATCGGATTATTATTAAATCGATCCGGATAATAAACAAGATCGGTTAACGAGAACACCGATCTTGATTGTTAAGTATCAGAAGCGGTTTTTTATTATCCGATCCTGACAGTTAACAGTCAAGATCGGCTATATTATAACCGAGTTAATTTCATTAAACACTAGTAGCTACCCCTCATTTGACTCACTCTTCTCGACTCCCTCCTGCACTTGGTGTCTCGGCATGAAATATAATTTATTTAAAACATGTATCTTCATGTTAGGCTCGGTAAACCCTAATGGCACCGAAAGAGAAGAACCACCCACTTTACCTCTCTTCCAGACCTAATTAAGTAGGGAAGAACCACGCACTTGACCTCGCATGTCAATTTGTCCAGATTTGACATTTTCAATATAAAACCATATAATAATCCGACAAAAATAAAAATTTGAACAAATAATTCTTTTTCATATGTGTTGCTGTAAAAAAAAAATTTACAGAAAGTCAATCAGGATCGGTCTTATGTATAAACCGATCCTGATAACAATCAAGATCGGTTAACTATTAACCGATCTTGATTGTTGATCGGTTCTATTTGAATTTTTTAATTCCATAGAATAAGATTCAAATATTTTCGATTCCATAGAAGAAACATATGATTTGTCGAACTTTTCATCGGACTCTTGCTTTTTTTTAATGTCCTTCTCCTTCATTCAACTCGTGAGCATGAAATACAATTTATTAAAACATTTATCTTCATGTTAGGCTCAGTAAATCCTAATGGCAACAGTAGAGAAGAACCACCCACTTGTCCCCTCTTCCAGACCTACAGACTTGCGGCAACCTAAATGAGCGTCAATTTGTCCAGATTTGATATTTTCAATATAAAGCCATGTAGTAAGCAGAAAAAATAAAAATTTGAACAAATAATCGTTTTTTGCTTTAAAAAAATCAAAAAATTCCAGATAAGTCAATCAGGATCGGTTGTTACTGTTAACCGATTCTGATGACTATCAAGATCGGTTCTTAAGAATAACCGATCTTGATGGTTTTCAGGATCGGTGAACCAGTAAAAAACCGATCCTGATAAATGTCTTTCTGCCATTTTTTTTTTTCAATTCAGGCAGATATAAATATATATATGATTGAAAAACATATCATTTGTGATCCATATCAATTATTCAAGCAACTCATTTGTGATTGACACTCATTATTCGCACATGACATACAAATATGTAATTAAAACAATTATGCCAAACAAATCACAATTTAATCAAGCATCACACAACCATAAATAAAAACAACCATAATATAAATAAGGTAACTTACCATTCAACAAAGAGTTCAATAGAATTAAGTTAGATCATATAGATCTCAAAATAACAAGTTCATCCAAAAGAAGTAAATTAACAAATTCATCCATATATAAGAAGTTAGATCATATAGATCTCAAAATAAACTTAATTAGTTGTAAAAAAAAATAAACTTAGTCTTCAAGAGACTTTGATGGCCCGTCGATGCATGTTGGGCATCTCCATTTGACAAGTCGGAGGTCGTTGTTCTCCTTGACCTCCTTGCCAACACATTCCGGATGGAATGTGTTGCGACATGTCTCACAACGGAGCATGACATCCTCCTTGGCCAAAAAGATGCACTCGAAACACTCCACCATCTCAGCCCAGGTTTGTCGTTCTTTCACCTCGAGCTCAACTTCTTCACCGTCACTATCCTCATCACCGTCACTATCCGGATCGAGGTAAGGATTGGAATCAAGAATGCATTCAGCTACGAGTGCCAAGGCCGGGTCATCACTGTAGAAGAACTCCTTCAACTCTCGCTTGGTGAAGTGCTTTACAAAGTCATCGCCCTTGCTGGTTATGAACCGACGGCGAGGAGGCATTTCTAATACGAGAAAATACACAACGTAAAAAATAATGAAAACAAAGTGATCAAAGAAAGAAAGGACATTCAAACCTTGACAAAGTGATCAATGAAAACCTACTGCAAGAAATGGCGATTGTTGAAGGAGAGAAAAATCCAGATTTTTGAATGGAAGTTGATCGGTTTGAGAGGGAAGAGGGGAAGGCTCCTCATTTTAAGTGCCACTTGAGTATCAGGATTGGTTATTTATAATACACCGATCCTGTTTGTGTACCATCGGCGTCGGTTTAATATAAAACACCGATCCTGATAGTATCAGGATCGGTTAACCTATAAATAACCGATCCTGAATTCAGTTATGTATGAAACACAAATACATCATGCGGATCTTGCTGATATCGGGACCCAAACAGCTCGGAAACGACATAGATGTGTATCTAGCGCCATTGATTGAGGATTTAAGAAAATTATGGCATCCCGGAGTGGAGTTATTTGATGCATATACCAAGGAGAAATTCACTTTACGGGCCATGATTTTCTGCACCATTAATGATTTTTTAGCCTATGGTAATTTGTCGGGTTATAGTGTTAAAGGAGAAAAAGCGTGCCCTATTTGCATGGATGATACAGTCGATCTGTGGCTACCACATTCCTCGAAAAATATGTACATGGGTCATTGTAGATTTCTTCCTGCTAACCACGCACACCGAAAGAGAAAGAAAGCATTCAATGGAAAGACCGAGAATGTCACAGTAAATTATCCATTGACCGGTCAACAAGTTTATTCGAGAGTAAAGGATATCGAAAATCAGTTTGGAAAATGGAAAAAAAAGGCGGTGAGAAAGAAAGGGTCTCCGAAAATTACATGGAAGAAGAGATCAATATTCTGGGATTTGCCATACTGGGAGCATTTAGAGGTTCGACACTGTCTCGATGTGATGCACGTGGTTAAAAATGTGTGTGATAACATGGTTGGAACATTGTTGAATATTCCGGGAAAGACTAAGGACGGTATCAATGCCCGAAAAGACATGCAATTCTTGAACATACGGCCGGATCTACAACCGGCAGAGAAGGAAAGAGAAAAGGGTAAACTTTGCACATATCTAAAACCCGTCATGCATACGTTGTCAAAAATAGAAAAAACAAGTTTATGTGAATGTCTTCATGGTATAAAAGTACCATCTGGATATTCTTTAAATTTTAAGAACCTAGTTTCACTGGAGGGTTTAAAATTGACAGGTATGAAGTCCCACGACTGTCATGTTTTAATGACACAGCTTCTTCCTGTTGCAATTCGGGGCATATTGCCACCGTGCGTTAGACAGACCATCACAAAGCTTTGTTTTTTCTTCAACGCCATTTGTTGCAAAGTAAATGATCCTGATACGTTAGATGCTTTACAGAAGGAGGTTGTTGTCCCTCTCTGTCACCTTGAAATGTATTTTTCGCCGGCTTTTTTTTGATATAATGGTTCATTTAATTGTTCATCTAATTAGAGAAATTAAGATGTGTGGGCCTGTTTTCTTGCGGTACATGTATCCGTTCGAGAGATACATGGGATTGTTAAAGGGATATGTGAGGAACCGATATCGTCCTGAGGGCAGCATTGTAAGAGCATATGCTGCCGAAGAGGTGATTGAGTATTGTACTAATTATCTGGATGATTTAAAGGCCATCGGCATCCCTAAACCTCAGCACGACGGAAGACTTCACGGGGTAGTCACCTTGGGATCGAAATTAATCGTGCCCTTACATAAAACAATGACCCTAGCACATTTACATGTTTTGCAGCACCTCATCGACATTCATCCTTATTTGGACGAGCACATGACTTTCTTGCGTCAACAGAATCTTAAGAAATCCGATAAGTGGTTGATTGGAGAACACAATGAAAAGTTCGAAGGATGGTTTACACGTAGAGTCATGAAAGCTCCGGAGGGAGAAAACATTAAAGAAATTGTCAAAATGTTGGCTCTCGGTCCAGTCCATGTCGTGAAAATCTTCCAAGGATTTGACATCAATGGGTATACATTTTACACAAGAAGTCAAGATTTAAAGAGTACCGTGCAAAACAGCGGAGTGACTGTGGTAGCCGTGTCGAGTGATTTTTCAGGAGCTAAAGGTGCCGGACCATCATGCCTCGATGTCGTATTACGAGTTTATCGAAGAAATTTTGGAGCTAGATTACAGAAAATTTAAGATCTCGATATTTCAGTGTAAATGGGTCGACAACCGTAAGGGCGTTAAAGTTGATAACGATGGTTTCATTTTGGTGGATTTCAATAAGGTTGGATACAAGGATGATCCATTTATATTTGCAAGACAAGCCACACAAGCGTTCTACATAACTGACCCGGCCGATCGTTCAAGACATGTTGTCCTCTCCGGGAAAAGACGTATTGTCGGAATTGATAATGTAAACGACGAAGAAGCGTACGATCATTTTGATGATATACCTCCTTTTTCCATTGGCATGGCATCTTTACCAATTGTTGTGGATAATGAAACAAGTCACATGCGCAACGATCATAATGAAGGAGAATGGATTGAATAAAATTGATATTCAATGTTTTATTGGTATGTCATATCTAGACTTTTTTAATCTTTTTCAAAATGAAAAAAAACTTTAATATTCCTGACTTAATGGGTTTATTAATTTTTTTTCAGGAGGCATTAGAATTACTTGACTATGGGTTGCATGCAAGGTATCATAAATATTTAAGACTTTTTTCTTTCATTTTAATAATGTTTTTATTGTGCTAATTATGTAAATGTAAATTATGTGAATGTAAATTTGATGCATTACATAAATCCATTGAAATTATGTAAACAGTGATTTAGTTTTTCAAAGTACCGGATTAATTAATGTATGCATCAGGATCGGTTATTAAGTTAACCGAACTTGATCAATGGTACTCAGGATCGGTTACTAAAATAACCGATCCTGATGACCAAAAATAAAAACAGGATCGGTTGTTTAACAAAAAACCGATCCTGATGATGATATATTTTCGCGGTGATTTTATTTGGCGCCTCTCTCGCTACTTAGCGAAAATTGGTCTCCTCAATTCATTTTTAAAACTCGATCTGAGCTCACTCCCTCTCTCTCTCTCTCGCTAATCTCTCTCTCTCTCGGGTGCACTCCACCTCTCTCGGTGCTAACACCGACTCTCTCGGGCTTACGCCGCCGCCTCTCTGCCAAAATCCGCCTCTCGCTACTCTCGTTGTCTTATGGTGCTCACGCCGCGCATTCTCTCCTCTCTCCTCTGGTGCTGGTGCTCTCGGTGGTGCTTCCATCTCTCTCTCGGACTAATTTCGCACTAATTTCGGGTAAATGTTCAAACACCTTTTAACTGGTACCGGCCTTGTGAACCCAAAGTTCACCGTTTAATTGGTACCGGCCTTGGTGTTACTGAGTTACTGTGTTGCTGATGCTGGTACCGGACTTGGTTGTTCAAAGTTATACCTTTCATAGTTTATATTTTTAGCATGTAAAATTTTTCATAGTTTATATTGTTCAAAGTTGTATTGTTCAAAGTTATATTGGAATCAAGGTTTACATTGTTCAAAGTTATTTGCTGCCTTGCCGATCTCTGGCTATAAATTTATATTCTTAGCATTTATATTCGATTTGATATGAAAAAACAGCACAAATACACATGCTGCTCTAGTTTTGAAAATTCACTAAAAATAGTAGAAAAATCCAAATAAATCAAATTTTCACTCTAAATTGGTTGTTTTTTTATTCTCTATCTAACCGTTCAGATGGCTTTTTGGTTGGGAATTTTGATCAGTCTCCACTGACTGATTTGTATAACGCTCGTTTGAATTTATATAATTGTTCCAGGAGGGTCATCGAGCTGCTCCTATCATGTCTAGTGGTGCTGGTGAGGCTAGTGGTGGTGATGGTGGTGGTGGTGGTAGCGAGCGCGCCTCGGGTGAGAAGCGAGTAAGAGGGCCTTCCCAACTTGCTACCGTCGTTAATCAGACCGGCAAGCATGTTGAATTTGATGCAATTGGGAGGTCTATTATTAATAGGCAAACCACTAAATTTCCCTCGCACCTTGGGATATTGGTAAGAAGGACCGTTCCTATAACGTGCCTAGAGTGGTCTCAGGTAGAAGACGACGTGAAGGAAAAGATATGGAACCAAATCCAGGTAAATAACACGGTCCTAAGCTCACAAGCTAGCAAAGTTGAATTTAATTACTCACGGAAACCTTGATTTCGTTTGAATTTGTTTGGCAGATGACTGGAACATTGATGGTGATGATCCTTTTTTGAAGAAGAAGGTACTACAAAAAATGGCAGAAATGCACCGAAAGTTCAGAGTAGCTCTGACTAAGCACGTCAACGCGGGCACGACGCCCGACCTTGAGCAGCTCTCGATCACCCAACAAGATTGGGATGCCTTTGTCGAGTCCCGCCGGTCGGATGAATTCAAGGTATCTTTTTTTTTAACTATAACGTTCAATGAACTTAATTGTTTAATTGTTCAACGATTTTCATAACCCGCAATTGTTTCTTTGGGTAAATTGCAGAATAAAAGCAATAAGGGGAAGGAGAATCAGTCCAAGAACAAGTATAAACATTACTTGGGATCCAGAGGGTACAGCAGTGAGGAATTGCAGAATAGGCTCAAAGAAGTTTTCCAGCACATTGCAAACGAGAAAGCAGTAAGTAGTGATCCGTCTACCCAGGGGTCAACTACTATACTGTCACAGGAGCAGTTTCTTGATATGTCTGTTCAGTATAGGCATGTCTCATGGACACTAGGACACACGAAGCCCTCAGCAGATGGCCAGGGACGTCTTTATCCCAACGAGGACACAGAAGCAGTCGACAAGACTATTGTGAGGATTTAGATATTTTCATTCCTTGAAATTCATTTCTAATTTATTATGTTGTAACGTGTTGGCATTGTCATTTCAGGAAGAACAACAAGAGGCTTTCAACAAAGGCTTGTTGCCCGTCGATCGTTACGACGATGTTCTAGGAAAATCTCTGCCGAATCCAGAACATGCTGGGAGGGTGAGAGGCCGAGCTCTGGTGGGTATTAAAAAGGCATATCAGGGGTGCGGAAAAAGGAGGAGACACGTGCCTTCGGGGTCTGGCGCGGACATTGAAGATAGGATACAGAGAGAAGTGGCGGCGAGAGTACAAGTTGCAGAGGCGAGATTAAAGGAAGAAATGGAGGAGAGAATGAAAGAAATGTTAGAAGAGAAAATGGCAACATTGATGGGCCGAGGAATAATCGCGGAAAGCCCAACAGCCGCTCACAGCCCAACAGCCGTTCAGAGCAGCTGCCAGTCAGTTGGACCACGGTCTTCCCTGTTTTTCTCGATGGAGGTAATGCAAATAAATACATATTTTTCCATTCGAATAAAAAAAATAATTTTATTACGTACATGCCTTAGTTTTGTACATATTATTTCCTTCGAATGAATATTTTTAGCATGTACAGCCGTCGCAACGAGGATGAAGACTTCTCTTGCCTCGAGATGGGAAGAAGGTTGAAGTGGCTTCGGGGACAATTAATGTTCCAGTAAATTGTGAAGAGACCATTCACACGAGGCCTCTACCACCCGACCATGCAAGAGTAATGGTGGATGAAGTGGTCCCGGGTGAAGAAGACACCCCTCTACCTGTACCACATGAAGACATGCCAACCATCATCTCAGCCGTTGGCAGCTCCACCGCATGGCCGATGGATATGATATCCATTGATCAGGTAAAAAATGCATATTATTATTACAACTTCTTATACTTATAAATTTGTATCTATATGGTAGAGTTTTAGTTGATGGTATTATCTTAATTGCAGGAACCACGCAAAGTTCGTACTGGTGGGGATGTGGTACAAACTGGCGCAGACATGTTTGGTGGTATCGATTTTGGCCGTTTTCCACAGTCTTATACCCTTCTGCGTGATCGGTTCTTGAGCCAACCTAACAATGCATTTCACGTCAATCTGCCACCTGACCTTTTCCACACTGAAGAACCCCTGGTAGTCAATGCAGATGATTTTTTAACGTTGGTTAAACCAAAGGAGTGGCTCACCGCACCGATTATTCAGATCTTCATGATGTGAGTTAACATTCGTAATAATGGTAGAATGTAGTACTTTTAATCCAAAATGAAAAAATCGAGATCACCTGTATGTCCTTTTTTGCAGGTATGTGCAAAAATACAACAAGGAGAAACATCGAGAAGATGAGCGTGTTGGTTTCATGGACCCCATGAAAACAAATCAACTGTTGTTGGACGGTGATGCCCAATCAAAAGAATACGTCGAGAAATACATAAAGGAGGCACTGAGACAAAACCGGAACAAGAAATTGATATTCATACCGTATCATCAGTTGTTAGTGCTATATATATATTCTAATTTTATTAAGTTTCTTTCATTTCGTAGAAATTATAGAATGTGAGATGATACAAAACCTAATATGCAGAGAACATTGGCTCTTGGTCGTGCTTATGCCAAGAGAGAGTCAGGTGTACGTGTTCAATTCTTCCAGTGTTTATTGTTCCGGTAAGACCGTTGGTAAGAAATCGGTTCCACATCACTCGGAGATCATCGATGCGCTCAAGATGTATGTTTTTCAAACTTTCATTTGTCAAATCTATAGATTTTCATTAATATTTTTCTTAGAATTGAAAGTATTTTTTTTCAACAGGCCCTACCAATTGAACCAGATGATTGGAGGAACTGGAAAATGCTCTAATTTGAAGATTAATTATTGCAGAGTAAGTACTTATTTTTTTAACTCCTCTTATTGTTTGTAAATTGCTAAGTTGATGATGTTAAACGAGGGACTTAGATGTAAAAAATGGTGAAATTTGGTTATGATATGATTATAGGGACCTAGATGCAAATTAAAATTGGTCAAAATCTATATGTGCAAAAATTATTTAATTTTTTAACTCTCTTGATATGTAATGTAGTGCCCACAACAAAGTGGAAATTGAAGGTATATATACATTGCTTCCTCCGTGATTTTTCAAAACTGAAGGTATATATACATTTATATATTTTCCGAAAGTAAGCATAGTTGCTTCAAATATAATTAAGTACATATTTAATTGTGCTCTTATATCATTTAAAAAATACAGGACTTTCCCACTAAGTACCCGGATTACAGAATGGACGAGATTCGGAACTCGTGGTGTAACTTTTTCTTAAATGAGGTACTCATTAAAAAAAGTAAAACAATTTAGGATGTGATAATTTGTAATAATTTAGGAGCTTAATAATTCTAAGATATGGTGTACACTTTGCATGAACGTGATACTTTTGTAATAATTTAGGATGTGTATCGATTTGTGGTGATTCCTGATGCATATATGATAGGTCTTTTGTGATAATTCCTGATGCATGTGATATCCTATATAGGCCAGCAAAATATACTGGAAGCTGGCCAAATATAAAATAAATTTTTTTAAAACACAGTAACAAATCAGGATCGGTTAATAATTTATTTACCGATTCAGATAACTATCAGCATCGGTTCTTTATATAAAACCGATCGTGATAACAACCTTCTGGATCGGTTCCTATAAGAAAACTGATCCTGCTAGTTATCTGAATCGGTTGTTATTAACCGATCCAATTATTTTGTTGTAATTTTAAAAAATATTTTTTATATTGGCCAGAATATTGGATTGGGTAATTCAACCGATCCTGATACGCATTATAGGATCGGTTAATTATGAACCGATCCAATTGTTTAATTGTAATTAAAAAAAATTTATTAATTTGCCCAGATAATAAATATAGGATCGGTTTAATATTGAACCGATCCTGATACTAACAATGCGGGATCGGTTGATTATTTAACCGATTCAAATACTATCAAGTCGGGATCGGTTGAATTAATAACAGATGCAGATTCTAACTAGTTGGGATCGGTTAATTAAGAAAACCGATCCTGATACCTATAAATCTGGATCGGTTTTCTTTTTATTATCCGATCTAAATTGTTTCTATCTGGATCGGTTGTTTAACCGATACAGTTGAGATTGACTACTTGTATCAGCTGGAACAGGATCGGCTATAAGTCCGATCCTGATGTGCGAATATAACCGATCCTGATTTGTGTTTTTCCACTAGTGCTTGAAACATACAAATCATAATATGTGGTTGGTGTGATTTTAATACAAGTCTCACGGTTACAATGTAAAATTCTAATTAAGTACATATTTAACATTTTAAGAAAATAGTTGAACTATATACAAATTAAAAAAATTAATTAAAATTTCAGTATACATAGTTAAAATTTTAAAATTATAGAGATGGCTAAGCACTTATAAATTAGTCGTAGATCTGTTATATAATATGTATAAGAAGCTATCAATTATATTTTAAGAAATAGTCTTTAATTTTGTGAAAAAAAATAATATTCTTTCTATAGGAGGTTATATGTTTGAAATCTAAGCACAAAATTTTTGATGGATATTAAACAGATAGATGATTTGATTCTCGTTTTTTTCTAAAAATAAAAATAATAAATTAAAAAATATTAATTTTTTTTATAAACTTAAAACTCAATTAAATATAGTTCATTGGTCATCTTTGATAGGCTTCTACGAAATTGGTTCCATAAAATATATATCTCTATCAGTTAAATTCTATATTATTTCATCAAGATTAGCATCAAGGCCCCAATATTCCATCAATATAAACTAAAACCTAACACAAAGTAACATGAATCTTAAAATCAATTTAATCCGAGTATAAATAAATTTGAGTATTTACAAGAAATTTTTCACTCAAATTTCAAACCTGCAACATCTCACACAGATAGTATTAACTTCAAATTTCAAACCTACAACATGTCTTAGAGCATCTACATCTCTGAAACTCTTAAAGTTTCTAAATAACTGTTAACTGCTTTTAAGAAATTATAGACTCTGGAGTTTCTAAATTTCACATCCCTGAAACTAATTTTAGAGTTTCTAATAAGCCACATCATCAGTAAATTAAAATTGATAAGCCATATCATCAGTAAATTATACTAATTTTAGCGAATACAGGCCAATCGTTTTGCCACGTCAGAGTTTATAAAAAATTTCTTAATAAGAAATTATTGAGCAAAGTTACTAAATAAGAAACCATTTACATCTTTGAAACTAGTTTAGCAACTACCACGTCAGATCATAAACTCTAATAGTTTCAGGGATGCTGATGCTCTTAGTCACCTGATTAAATACAAATTCTTTCAAATTTAAGTTGAATCCTAAACCAATATAATTTCCAACCTCTTCTACAGTGTGAATTTAAAATCTTGTCAAATTTTGGACCGTTTGTATTGATGCTTACGCAACAGTTTGACCGCTCCAAATTAAGGTCAACGAAATCATATCTCTATCTTAATCAAGTGTATGAAATATCTCTATTCAAGACAGCTAAGGAGAGAATTTAGCACTAATTGGGTCAAATTTTGTGCTCAATTATTCAAGCTGCGTAGTCTTCAATAAATGATGCAATCGAAGCAACACGCACATGTCATATTTAATTTTAGGTTGAATTTCTCATAAACTTAAAAATTATGTATTTCTCTTTCTAAAATTCATAATATCATATTTACAGTTTTAAACTTCAAAAACTCATAAATCTGTCCATTTTTATTGTCTTTTCTATTAAAACTCATTTTAAATTTGTAGTGTAACCATTTTATTCTTCATTTAAAAAATAAAAATTATGTAGCATGTTTAAGAAAAATATTAGTCTTCTAATTAGACGGTTTATGAGGGCAAATTGGTCATTTATCTACTTATGGCATTTACACAATATCACTGTGTAAACACTAGAAGTAGATAAATGACCAGTTTGCCCTCAAAAATCGTCCAATTAGAAAATTGACATTTTTCTAAAACATGCTACATATTTTTTTTATGTTTTTAATGAAGAGTAAAATAAGTCCAATTTAAAATGAGTTTTAATAGAAAAGACATTAAAATGGGTAAATTTGTGAGTTTTTGAAGTTTAAAAAGGTAAATATGATAATATGAACTTTTGAGAGGGAAAATCTGTAATTTCGAACTTTTTGAGGGGTATACATGAAATTCCCTTTTAGTTTATGCATGTTTGCTCGCCTTTCCTTTTTTGATGAATGAAAAGTTGATTGGGATGGAGCAGTGTTGTAAATGACGGTATGCGGTCGTCGGACAAACAGGGTATCGCCAAACAATTAATCGGAAATAATCGCTCAATTAGTCAGAAAAATCCGTAACAGTTTGGTCACCGTCAACGACTAATCAGCCAATTAATCGGTCTAAACGGATGTTTTTTAAAACACTAGAATATATGGAGTATAAATAAAGTCAATATTTAACTAATAAAGATACGCATCCAACTAATATTTTTATTTGTTGACAGCTCTATTCTTTTTATTTTATATTCTTCCTTTTGATGACTCAGGAACAAGTTGTTGTGTTTATCTAAGTTCCCATTTTGTTTGAATAAAATACAAATCTTATATTAAGGGTGGATTTAAGTGGGTTAAAAAATTATAAATATTATGTTTAATTTTTGTTATTTTTAATAAATTCTATAATTTATCCTTTTTACTAATAAAATATTTTTTAATTAAAAAAAAGGTTTCATTCTAAATATATCTTGTTGAATATTAATTTTTACAAAATTCAACCCTCATTATTATAGATATTTTACAAAATTCACCATCACATATAATTTGAATAACAATTTCCTCACCAAATTAAACTACTTTTTTATACTAACTTTACAATCAATATTGATTTTAAAATCATAACCATAGTAATCACTACCTTAAAAAAATTGTTTTCCCTAATTAATCTAATTACATGAATAAAAAGTGCTTTCCTTTGGAACACGCATGGTACTTAATTATTTTTTAAGTTGTCTAACTAGTTTCTTTTTTAATGGAAGTATCATTCATAGATTCTTTCCGAGAAATTAAGCTTGAAAATAACCTCCATTTATATTTTTCTTAATTCAATTGGAAAAATCTATATCTTTTCCATAATGTTGGGAAGTGGGTGTTCACATCAAGTACATAAAATTCTCCAAAAGAAGTGTACATAGTCAAAAAGTTAAATCATATTGGAGTATGATTTTTTTGTTATATATTATTGTTTGATGAAGTGCATTTTTTTTTAATGGAATTATTATTAATAGATTTTTTCCGAGAAACTAAGCTTGAAAATAACCTCCATTAATAGTTTTCTTAATTCAATTGGAAAAATGTATACCTTTTCCACAATGTTGGGAAGTGGGTGTTCACATCAAGTGCACAAAATTCTCCAAAAATGTTAGTACATAGTCAAAAAGTTCAACCATATTGGAGTATGATTTTTTGTTATATATTATTATTTCATAAAGTGCATTATTGTGAAAATTACCTAATTATTTTTTGGGGAGGGCTCAAATGCCCTATTGCTTCATGCTTCAATCGTACCTCAACATATTTATTTTCGATTTTAAAGTCTAAACAAAAGATCTGAACCGCTCAACATGATATCCACGTTAAATATGCTTAGAGATCAAATTTTATATTTTTTGAAATTTTTTACTATTTTTTTAAGATAAGTACAAAATCACTGTTTTTCAAGAAATTGTGAACCATCTAAAAAGCTGTGATTTTGTACCTATCTTAAAAAATAATAACAAAATTTTAAAACATATAAAATTTAATCTCTAAAAATATTTTAACGTGAATATCATGCTAAGCGGTTCAGATATTTTGTTTGAACTTTAAAATTGAAGATAAAGATGTTGTGGTACGATTGGGGCATGAGGCAATGGGGCATTTGAGCCCTCCTCTTATTTTTTTGACAGACATAAATTTCCATACCATCTATTTGATTCATAGGCATATAAAAATCGTGAGGAAAAAAATGAAATAATTTGAAGTTATTTTTTTCCCATAAAAATGATAGTTTTGTGATAATTAATGAGTATATGTATTTTTTCCCATAGAAATTAGGAATATTTTTTCCTAGGAATATTTATATGTATAATATCAAATAGAAATTGTATAATCTCAAATATTTTTTTCCCATAGAAATTATATACTAGGAAAATTTTATCCCATAGAAATTTTTTCCCATAGAAATTATATAATCTCAAATATAATGAATTTTTAGAGTAAAGCCTAGGTGTTAACACATAGCATATAATGAATTTTTTCCCATAGAAATTATATAATCTCAAATGTCTCGGTATTGTAAAATTGACACTTAATTCTCCATAGAAAAATTTGATATGAGTGACTTTTATTGTGTGTTTATCTGGCTTTGCCCTTGGTTCCATTAGGCAGTAGTAGGGATGCACAAAAAGCTCACGACTCGAAAATCAGTTCGGAATTAATTCGGATTCAACTCACTAATAACTCGAGTTAAAACTGACTCGAGTTTATTGACTTGGTTGATTTATGAGTCGATTCCAAATTACTCCTAACTCGGTTCGGAATCAATTCGGTTTGACTCACATCAAATTCTAATATATATATATTTCTAATTTTTACATTTGGTACATTTTTTTTTTTTTTTTTTGATTGATACATTTGGTATAGAAGAAGTATAGAAGAAAGAGGAAGAGAAGTAGAGAAGAGAACTGTGTATTTTTAATTATGTATTGGCTATTATATTTTGTATTGTCTTTAATTGTGTATTATTTTGGTAAACTATGTAATATATCTTTTGTTATAATTAAATTAGATTGTCTCACCGTGTACTATATTATGAGTCACGAGTCGACTCACCTCAATTCGAGTTACTTGCGAGTTGATTCCAAATTGGAGTTTCTGACTCGGAACTGGATTAGCGATTCGGACTCAACTCGGCTCATGAGTTCGCGAGTTGAATCCAAGTTGTTATCGATTCGGACTCAACTCGGCTCATGAGCAGCCCTAGGCAGTAGCCAATTCTGAAGGAACTGGAAAAAATATTCAGTTCTTTCTATATGATCAATATTTTCATACAATCTATCTATCATCTTATTTTAAATTATATCTATAAACAAAAAGATCTGTATTTAAGGCAGCTTCCCTCACAATTTCCTATTCAACTTTGAAAATTTTGAAATATTTCTCTACTCTGCAGTCGGCTATTATTTTAATATTAATAACTATGTACATGGAGCAGGCGCCGCATTAAAACCTGAGTAACATCTAAACGACCCCAAAATTTTGTTTAATAATATATCTAGCTTTGACTACGCGGCAATCACACGCTGTCTTCAAGTTCTATTACTTGCTATTATTTACTATTATTCAAAGATTTAAATCATAGCGGAACGGTTAAAAAAACGATGCTATTGTCATATTGCACCGCTATAGTCTATAACGTCATAGTTTCTATGGTCCGAAACCGCTATAATGACTTTATAGTACACTATTTAGAATCCTGCAGTTACTAATTAAACTATTTTATCTTATTTATTTGTACTTTTTTTATTTATTTTTACTTTTTTGGGAAATATTATCATAATATTTAGTGCCTACTGAATGTGAACACCATGGCCAGACACAATGCATAATCTTAAGGAAAAATTTGGAATGTTCATTAATTAAGAAAAAGATTGATGGGTTATAATAAAGGTGCATAAATTTCCATAATTATCTTTTTTCTTTAAAGAATTAATTTGTGTATAAATTTCAAGAAAAAGTTCCATAATTACCGGTTTTTGCTTTTATAGGACAACTTTCACACAACTTTGAATTAGAAATTAATGAACGCCTATTTAATGAAATCTCACACAACTTTTTCTTATAATAATAAACTGATTTGGATAATTTCTGAATGTTAATTTTTTAACTTATTACCTTATATAGAAACAAAATTAAAAAAGTAATAATTTTCTATATGCATGTTTTTCAATGCTGCAGAAATTTAATAAAAACAGCGGTTTTCAAACCAGCTTAATAAATAGTAAACAAATTTCAAAAAATGTAAAATTTGGTCTCCAAGCACATTTTAATATAGATTGAATATCTAACGGTTTGGATCGACTGTTTGGACTTTGAAAATTGAAGAATCAAATCGTTTGTTCCTGAGACCAGGAACAAATATCTACTTTAAGATTCTTGCCGGATTAAAAATAAGCGACTCGGATCTCATTGTTGGAAAATCAAAATTTAAGAGATTTAATTAATTAGCATTTCTTTGTCGTATCTCAAAATAAAGTATCGCACGCTGTTTTGACTTTGGTGACCAAAGTTTTTGTTTTGCATCAGAATTTGGCGACCCGCACCCACCCCTCAAAATGGGGATTGAGATCTGCTGCGATCCGAATATTGAGCACAGTAATCTTGTAATTTCTGCTTTTTTAAATTAGCCGTCCAACTTTTTAGTGCACGCATCTCAAAACAGCTGATTTTTCTGTGCACGCATCTCGAAACAATTCAATAGCTGAATTTAGAAAAACAGAAATTGCAGGATACTGTTCACATTACCCGGATCGCAGCAGATTCTTACCCCCTCAAAATGGTCACTTCCGGGAAAACACCTCTCTCATTTCTAATGAAATAATCTTTGCTTCCAAAAAACCCAGACCTCTCTTTCAATCCTAGTGCTACCGTCTCATCTCAATCTTTGCTGTAATTTACTGGAGAATTAGTCTGAAATCCCATCAATTTCCTGTGGGGACGGGGCTGACCAACAGGGCCTTCTTGTGGGAACCGCGTGGTAAGCATCGAATATCTCGCTGAGGGTTGACCACTTGCTGATAGATTTCACAATTACTTTCCTAGAAGTGTCCAGTTATATGAATAGGAACAAATGGTCGCTTTCGGAAACACACTGGGTATATATAGAGAGAGACCTCTCTCTTCAGTCCTAATGCTTAAAACAGGCTGCTCTCCTCCGCCCATCGCACAGTCAGTTTCTCTCTCTCTCTCTCTCTTCTTTATTTTATTTTTTTTTCATTTTCAGTCAAATTTGAAGAAAAGAAACTATATTCATAAAAAAAAATTAGACTTATCTGTTCTTATGTTCAATTAGATCTTATAATATCGGCCGTGATTTGCTCGAAATTGTAATCACGAAACTTCAGAATTAACCCAATTAATAGAAAGATATATATTGTTTTTCCATTTTTCTAACGAATTAGTTTATTGCTCTTTAATTTAACCATAAAATCGGTAAGTTAACCATAAAATCGGAATCGTGTGAATCAATTGAATCGAAAATTTAGATTTTTTTAAAAATACTTAATTTTGCATTAAAAAATATAGTAACAATATTGTAAATCGGACAATGAAAAGGGATGGACTTTGCCTCAAAACTCTTATGTTCCAAGCTACGGTCTAATTGAAGCTTTTTGTTTCTCAACTAACAATTTTAAATAAAAACTTAATAAATATTAAATAAGTATAGGTCCAATAAATTTGGCCCATTCACTTGATTCTTTTGCATAGAAGGCAAACTCGGCCGAGTCAGACCAGAATCGGTCCAGGCCGAGCCGATTTTTGACCGAGTTACGCTGTGGGTGAGTTTTGCGGTGAAAGTCAGCAGAATCGGCGGAATTGGCTGAGTTTTTGTCCAAATCGGACCCATTCTCACGATTTGAACCGATTCTCGTGATGTGAGCCTGTGAAATTAGGATGGTAAGGATTTGAGGACGAAATTAGTTATTTTGACTTGGTTAAATCGCTGATTGGAGAAGAAGAGGCCGGGGGCAATATGGGTAGGAGCTCGGGCAGCAAAAAATTAAATATAAAATCAACTGTGGTTGGGCCCCGCTTTTTATGAAGTGCCCGTGACCCTTGAAAGGCAACATAATATATATATTTTTTTTTAATCTTGACTGCTGCAGTCAAGTCGTGCAAGGCCACCAACTTTGACGAGTGGATTTAGGAGACAACTAGGGACCAATTAGAATTGTTATTTTTGAGACCAATTAGAATTGTTATTTTTGAGAGATGCAAAGCTGAGGAGAATATAAATTTTTTGTATTAAAAAAAACTTATTATTGTACAGTGGAGATTTCTAGATATATATTATAATCTTGTTTCAACAGCTAGAAGTATTGTACCGTCGGTACCTATTCTAATCAATATCTTGTACAGTTGTATCTATGTACCTATTTACACTTTTGCACATATACCCTTGATTTATAATGAAATTATATTCTGAGATCATTCTTCAACACCCCCTCAAGCTAGGATTGTAGATATCGAATAATCCTAGCTTGCTTGTGATTTCTTCAAATAGTTTAGGATTTAATTCTTTTATAAAAACATCCGCTAGGTGATCCTCATTTCGAACAAACGGTGTTTTTACTTTCTTAGCTTGAATCTTTTATCTAATAAAATGACAATCGACTTCTATGTGTTTGGTCTGTTCGTGGAATACGGGATTTAGTGCAATGTGACGTGTCGAATTGTTATTTCAATACATTTTCATGAGTTGATCAAAATTGATTCTCATGTCCTTGAGCAATTGTTTGAGCCATATCAATTCACTTGCGGTTGATATCATGGCTCGATACTCTGCTTCCGCGCTTGATTGTGCAACGACATTTTGCTTCTTGTTTTTTCATGTGACTAAATTTCTGCCTACAAATGTTTGAGCCATATCAATTCACAATATTTTGCTTCTTCATTTTTTTTCTCCCTTCTACCCAAAAGCTGGAGAGGCTACTTATCTTTCATGGAGGATAGTCCGCCATTCAACCTTGAAAATATCGCAAATTACAACCAGATGAGAGAAAGAATAAATAATGGAAAAAAAAATAGAGGAGAAGAGAGAAAATGGAAAGTAGAAGAAGGAAAGAAGTGAGAATGGAGGCATTGGCAGCTCTACGTGGCTCGGAAATGAGGAAGATTGAGGCGAAGGAAACATACTGGCTTTCATGGTTGATTGTTTGCGTGATTGCGGCTGCTCTCAAACGACTCGATTTTGAACAGTGAATTGATTTCGAGCCTTGTCGTTCCCTACAGTAAAAGATGCGGATTTCGAGTTATTCTCAACTCCTTCTAACTTGATTTCTCGTTATTGTCATATTGTTTGCTTGTTGTTTCCTTGATTTGCTTGCTTGAGTTGTTCCTGTTGTCGGCTATGGTAATTGGACTATATGTACTTGGATGTTGGTAATCCTACCGTCAATTTATGGTAGTTGTTTTAGAGTTACATGGTGTATAAATATTTTGCATAATTTATGAAGCTGACCATAACTTCTATCTATATTCTGAAATTTATACATGCATGATACATAACATGACAGGAACCCTGATATCAATATAAAACAACCACTTCACATGAACTGAACCATGAAATTGATATAATAAATATGAGGACTATAATTTGTGAACCATGTAATACTTGATCCCTTTTGATTGTAAACCAAATCGGTGTGTATAGTGATACACTTTAGACAAGATCCATATTTTAGTGGCGGGTTGTCGGCTCTGTTGTCGGGGTGTGACATCATATCAGATGTTACGAAAGATCCATACTTCAGAAATTTTGTTAAATAGAACTTTTAAAGGTTAATCATGAAGTATAAATGAGGAAGCGTGACGCATAAGATGATGCATTGGTTCGTTCTATTGAAAGACCAGATCAGATGGCGTGGATTTTCACTTCTTTTAAGACGAGATCAAGAAAGACAGCATCGATTTGGTCAGTTTCTCTCTTTCTCTCCTGTTTATTTTTTTTACCCCTGCGCACCATCCCTTTTGTACATTAAAGTATCTAAACTATTGTCTTTCTAATTACAATACATAATCTTGTGTTTTCCTTTTTACCCATGTAAATGATAACCAATTTGCTCATTTGTTATCAGACAAATTAAATCAACTTCTTACGTTAAATCAATTTGCTCATGTGTAGAATATCACTCCTCAAAATAAAAGTCTAATGAGCCGGCGGGCTGATGCAAGCGCTGATGCAAGCGGTGATCAAGACTTAGTAGTATTCTTCAGTTCTCTCATCGAGTCACGGGTCCACAGCTTCTGCAAAGATCAAAAAAAAAAAAAAAAAAAATTATTCTTTAGTTCGAATGCGCAAATATCTACTTTGAGATTCTTGCCGGATTAAAAATAAGCGACTCGGATCTCATTATTGGAAAATCAAAATTTAAGAGAATTAATTAAAGTAGTATTTCTTTGTCGTATCTCAAAATAAAGTGTCGCACGGCACGCTGTTTTGACTTTGGTGACCAAAGTTTTTGTTTTGTATCAGAATTTGGCGACCCGTAACTAGGGTGTCAATGGGTACGGTTTATTTTTACTTTTTTTTTTTTATTTTTTTTTTTACTTTTTTGGGAAATATTATCACAGAATATGTAGTGCCTACTGAATGTGAACACCATGGCCAGACATGCACAATGCATAATCTTAAGGAAAAATTTGGAAGTTCATTAATTAAGAAAAAAATTTGATGGGTTATATTTAAGGTGTATAAATTTCTATAATTATCTTTTTTTTTTCAAAGAATTAATTTGTGTATAAAATTTAAGAAAAAGTTCCATAATTACAGGTTTTGCTTTTATAGGACAACTTTCACACAACTTTGAATTAGAAATGTTAATTTTTAAAAAAATAACAATATACAAACTAATTAATTGGAAGTACATGAGAAATTAATGTATAATTACTTCAGGATATATTCTACACGCAAGAATTGACTCAATTCTTAATCAGCACATTTGACTCAATTCTCTGTCAGCGCTTGATATTCTTAATCAGCACATTTGACTCAATTCTCTGTCAGCGCTTGATATTCTTAATCAGCACATTTGAATTCTCAATTCTGAATTACATCAGCGCGTGCATCAGCCCGCCGCCTCATTAGACTTTTATTTTGAGGGGTGCTATTCTCCAAATCTGATTGATAAAAACGTTTGAACAGTTAAAATGAAAAAAAAAATATATTTCTATTTATCTGGAAGAAAAGCATTTGATTCCCATCTCAAGTACAAAAATTATGTCGGCATTACTTCCAATTAAAATTTTCAACACGAATCTTGGCATGTAGCTTCAAGATATATTTCTGCTATCACAATCGATTTTGTCAAAATTCATTGGTAATGAAGACCGACATTTTTATTAATATCCAAAGTTTAATAGAAATTAATATTTATGCCCAGAATTCATTGGTAACAAAGACATACCACGGTGTGAACTCTCTCAGCCGTTATCTGATGCTCATCTCATCCATAAATTCAAAATCCAACGGTCCAAAAACATTCTCTAATTCCTGTAATCAGAGAAAAAGATCCTTTAATGTAATACAAGTCTCAACTTTTTGTCATAATGTTTACACCTTGTTTGGATGGAGAGTAGAGGAAGGAAGGGGACGTGAAGAATAAAAGGGAATGGAATGGAATAGAAAGGAAGATTAACATATTTAACTTCTTTGTGTTTGGATGATTAATGAGGGAAAATAAATTTAACTTTCCTTTCCGTCTTATTTTTTGTTTGGTTGACTAAAATTTAGGAAGTTAATGAGAAATTCGATGATTGTATAGATATGTGACAAAAAACTTATATGAGAATTATATAGGTAAGATATAAGATTGGACATTTGTGTTTTTTGTTTTAAAAATATTTGCAATAAAATTTCTTTCCATCCGTTACACTCCAAATCGGGAGGGAAGTCAATTCTATTGATTATAATGATACAAGGTTAAACCTTTTACCTCATGTACCCTTCACCTCCGACATAATTTTGTCAACCAAACACGATTCGACGGAAAGTTTTATTTTCTTTCCATTCCCTCCCTTCCTCTACTCTCCATCCAAACAAGGTGTTAGAGTCCACTGCTAGCAACTTCTCTCCTCCTCTGCTCTTTACACACACACAGACACACACACTGAGAATAAGAGAGAGAGAGAGAGAGAGAGAGAGAGAGAGAGAGCATGTTCTTCTGAGAACTTATAAATGAGCATTATCCATCCCTACTTTACATGAAATATTCTCTCTAGCCCCTTTCTTCTCTCTCTTTCTTTCTTACTCATTTGAAAATTTGAGATATTCATCTCTCCTGCTAAGTAAGAGCTAGACATGGGGACACAAGCGCCATCACCTCCTCATGAATCCTCTCTCTCTTCTAATAAGGTGCGAACACACACACACCAACACACACTCACATATATATATGTTAGGTAGAAACATCAGCACGACCTTCTTTTATTCTTGGTATTTTTTTCCGTTTTGGCTTTGTTTCTGGTCTTTTGGGCTGCATCATTTTCCTACAGCGGTTCTGCTGCTAATGGAGTTACGGGTACTCTATTGGATTTGGGTTTGGCATACTAGTCCTATATCGGGTTCTGGTTGTTTCTGTTTGCTGGGGGGGATAGGCTAGTTGGTGGGCAGAGATTTTCAAGAGGCATTTATTGATGTAACTCTGATGTAGTTTTTCCTACAATTTCAATATATATTTTTGGCAGCTGCTGCCAATCTTTCAAAAAAAAAAACATATCAAAATTTTAATGGGCAGCTTAAATAAAATTTGTTGTTAAATGAAAATATCAGGATTGAAAAATATTAAATCTTCTCCATGACCTTGATGTTGCTGCTTTAAAGTGTCCAAACTGCTATAGTAAATTATATATAATAATGGATTTATATTGTGTGTCCCGTTTGTACTAACTGTTAGCAAACTATTTCCGAGCTGCTTAGTTGATGTGGATAATCTGATACTATTACAGAAATCATGCTATCTTAGGTTGTTATTGCTTTGAACTTGTTGACTGGTTCAGTCTTTGAATTCAGTTTTTGAAAATTTGTATATTTATACATGATTTTCTATATAGTTTATAATAAAATGCTATGGATATTGTAAACTTGACATCCAATGCTAAATGAAAATTTTATATTATTGATTTAATTCACATTTAATCTCCCTATATAATTTGAATTTCTAAATCCGTCCGCCTGTCTGAATCACTACGTACTTTCGTCAAGCCATCCTATTAAGTTTAATTTGTTAATCAAAATGATTAGTTTATTCCACATTTGTCCAAACAAAAAAATATTAAATCTTCAAACTTATATTGCAGGTCCAAGTTCTTTATCAGATCCATCTCCAGAAAGATGACTCGCTGGTGCCAACAAGCAGCTCCAACTCTTCTCTGGTGCCAACAAGCAGCTCCAACTCTTCCCCGGAAGATTGCACCGCTGGTACAAACTCTCGTCTTTGAGAGTGGCTTGGGTCCGATGCCGATCGGATTCAGATTTGGATCTGATGGGTTTTGGGACCGTCCGATCTGCTTTAAGATTCATGCGCACAAATTTTAAAGCAAACACAAAAGTTACAGGCGCGAATCTTAGAGCAGATCAGACAGTCAATGAACCCGTCGAACTCACTTTGAGTTTGATGGACATCGGACCCAAATTGACCTCCTCGTCTTTACATTTTTGGAACTTTTTCAACTTTTGGTTGACTTTTGTACGGATGTAACTTTCGCACGTGTTCAACTTTGTCTGTCCAACAACTTAATCGACTTTCTTTTTTTCTATGCGCCGCCAAAGACCGCATTTTTTTTTTTTTAACCAAAACATTTAAATATAAATTCCAAGTTAAGCCTTTCGATTTTGGTTATAGCAGAACATTTAAGATTAAGTTAATCCTAATCTAAATCCACATTGAAAATCATGAATCGAAATAAGACTATTATATATTTTAAAACACATCTGATGTATATCGGTTTCAACTGTTTAGTTTTGTTGTTTAATCAATTTGTTAGATTTTGAAGTTAAGTTCACCATGAACTTGACGAGCTTAAGACCACTCGAGTTCTAGTCTATATTTAAAATGAATGGATTTCGGCAACATCTTGTTAATTAAAGTGAAATTTCTTGTTGAAATTAATTTTATTTTAAAACGTAGTTTTCTTGTGTGAATGTAATGGGTATATGTTGAATTTGAGATTAAATTAAAGAAAAATATTTTCATTGATTGATCATAATTTTACAATGCTTCTAAGGTCTATTTATAAGATTCAAGGCTCAAAGAGCCGTTAGAGAAATTTAGTAAAGTAAAGAGCCGTTGGAGATTTTGTACATATTTGACAACCTTCTTTTTCTCATTTTTTTGCAAGTAATGAAAAATAGGGAAGAGGAATGTAAAAGTTGTATTGGATTTGTTAAGTGTCTCCAAGATTTGCATATCCAATAATATATATTTTTGTTATTAATTTTCAACACTCCCCTCAACTTGATAGAGTCCAACTTGCGTATAAATTCTTCTTTACTGAATTTTTGACAAGCAGCTGTCTTCACTTGTACCGTTTAGACTCTTCCTTAAACTGGCTAGTGTCTTTTTCCACTTCATTCTTTTTCTATTTACTCAACAATTCGGGTGTGTTTGATCTGGAGCTTTACATTAGCCTCTACAAATATAGTAAAATATAATTTCTGAAAAAAAATGTAAAATTTGATGTCCAAGAACAATTTTATATATATGGATGATGTTCAGGTTCATAATCAAATGTTTGGACTTCGAAAACGGAGATCTTGAACCATAGTACGAACCATTAAGTGCTATGTATATTACCATGAATTCACATCCTCCCCGGTACCGTAAAAGGGAATCTTTTTGAATTACTTAATCCAGTCCGTCTTTTTAACTTTGCACAAATCTCAAAGCCGCAAATCGTGACACCGAATTACACCTTATATTTCAAAGTCCAAACAGTTGATCCAAACCGTTCAACATGATCGTTATATTAAAATGTGTTTGCAAATCAAATTTTACATTTTTTTGAATTTTTTTACTATTTATTAAGATGGGTACAAAAATTCAATGGTCTAAAAACAATGATTTTGTAAAATACTTGATAAATAGTAAAAAAAATTCAAAAAAAATGTAAAATTTGATCTGCAAACACATTTTAATATATCTATCATGTTGAACGGTATGTATCGACTATTTGGACTTTGAAAACTTTGAAAATGTAGAGTATAATCCAGTATTAGCAAAACAGAATGTAAGTGTTTACCTTTCTTCGACCGCTACTGATTCTATCATTTCTTTGGTAGCAGCCTCAATCCTTTTTTGGTAGCAGCTCTGGTACCATATTAGAATTTGAGATGGAATGTGAGGAAGAAATATTTCATTGATTGGTTAATAATTCATTACATTGCTTACAAGGGTTTATATAGGCTAACTAGAAGTTATAATATTTCGTAATTATTGTGCTAGCCGTTAGGCCTTCCTATTATATAAAATCGAATCTGCTTATTATCGAATCTAGCATATTGATTATAATTGATTGATTCTTAATATGATCGATATTGTAATATTGGGGTGCCTAAATGGTAAGTTTATACGGTGCTGCTAAATGTCTCCCAAAAACACTCCTTTTCTTCTATATTCTCCACATGGGGCATAATAGTATGTATAGTTATGTTGAGTTACAATTATATCTTTACATCTTTTTTCAAAAAGAAAAACATAATAACTAAATATATTTGTGCATAGAGCAAGTGCATTCTTTAGCCACACTTGACTCCATCATCGTATAATAATAAATAATGCACAATATATAAAAGAGGGTACATCCCCGGCCTCTAAATTGTAATACTATTGGGACATATTCGATTACATCTCGGTGATTTATCCGTTTTTAATTTTACGCTTTGAGATACTTCAAATTTTGTGTAGTTGTACTTCCCAATGTATAAGTGGAATAGTATGATCCATGGCATGATATTCTTCATTGTAAGATTCCACTTGACAATAGCCACCATCCACCCTTCATGTAATATTCTTTATACTAACCATATAACTACTCTAGTGGCAATAAAGAAAATACAATCATGTCCTAAGAATAACAGCTCGTAGACTGCATAAATGACACACAATAAGTGACATGCAAGTCACTTTTTAATTATAAATTAAATTAATTCACGGAGCACCATAGGGCCGCAATTACACATATCATTCATGCATTCATTACAACATATCACATAAGGCAACGGGATCATACTATTCACATATTCCGTAACTGCAAAACAGAGTTAGATATAGAATCCAATTCTAAATATGGGCTCATGTATAAGACGATACGAAAGGGGTTACTTGCCCTTTTAATAACTGCGGCGGTCCCGCTAATTGATTCAGTTTCCATAAAACAGTATTTTCGGATTAATCCAATTAACCTAAAATTCGAACTAATCTAATTGATTCAATTTTGTCAAAACAATCCAATTGATATGATTATTTATTAATTCCATAACAATTAATTCAATTCGTATAATTTAATTTAATTAATCCAATTGATTCAATTCAGACGTTAATCTAATTAATAATCAATAATCCAAAATTAATTCTACACAAGTGGCTCTGATACCACTGTAAGGTTTCGAGTAGGTTATTTGTGCAACAATTCGATTCAATTCATGATTTGTTTACTACCCGAAAACTAGAATCCATGTATAAAACTAATTCCAAGATTAATATAGAGTTTACCACTAGACGCGCAGCGCATATCTTCGTCTAGTCGTAGAAGCAGTCACCCTTCTCTGTTCCGTCTTCCTATCACTAGCGATAGCGCGCAGTTGCTGTTCACCCGAATTGTACAACCTGACTCCTAAAGAATTATCATGTTTACTTCCGGCAAAGTATTATAATTAACTAATGCAACAAATGCTGGAAGTGCAGTAATTACTTGAAGATTTTTCTTTTTCCTGCGATTGCGTTCAGTGGCATACCAATAATTAGTCAGAGATACCGGGCAGTGGCATACAAGTAAAATTTTGATTATGGGACTAGTGCTACATAGAACAAATGATCGATCTTGTGACTGTTTGTATTTGAGCCAGATATCTCGTCGTCAAGCCCCGATTACCACCATTGCTGAATTTCTCTAACGACTTTATTTTTACCGCACAGCTAACTTCTATATATCTACATATTCCAGAAATGGTGCCAAATGGAGCCCGATCGAGGATTGTAGCCCAGAGATCTTCAGATGGGTAAGTTCCTACCAAAGTATTCATTTAAGTATATATTCATTCATTCATCTGTCCTTTTATATGATAGTTGTCTGATAAAATTAGTCATATTGAACCTTAAGTTTGAACCTTTAGCAATCCTAGTTACGCTAGCTGTGGGTGAGTTTGTTATGAACTTATGGAGCCAAAAAGGAAATAAGTTTGACTTGGTCAAAAGGTTTAGTAAGGAAGGAAAAGAACATGGCAACAAGGGCAGTGAAACGGGCAAAAGAATTGAAGGACACCAAGTGCATGGCTGACAGAGTGACCCAGTGAATTAAATCATGACCGTAGCCGCTACACTCGGGAACTTTTGGTAGGTGGGCCACAGCGTACAGTTCTTGAGAGATCAGTGTCCAAGCAAATGGAGAGCAAGGAATCAAATCATTAATGAAGAGTCCGTTTAAGTTTAACCCATGATACTGAGCATCTTGGACAAATTATCTCACGTGAAGGGGTAGCTAACTAGCTACTGTCCTGAACCAAAAACAATTAAAGAGCTTAAAGGATTTTCAGGACTGACTGCTTATTATAAGAAGTATGGTTTTTGATAATCAAAGGAGATGAAGCACATACCTATCCTTAGCCGAATTGTGATACAACTCCACTTTTTCACAGTGCCATTAAAACAACACTCTTACAGGCACTCCACGGAAGCTACAGCCCCCACCCACCCAATTAGTTTTGGGTAGTGTACCAGAAAGCAATGTGGAGGTAGTAACACGGTCAGAAATCGGATCGGTACAGTCCGATTCCGATCCGAATCGGCCGATTCTGGTCCGGAACAACCGATTTTTCCTTCTATTAATATCCTGCTAAATACTTTCGTATGGTTAAACCTTAGAAGTATATATTTTTAATTCCATTTCTGCATCATGACTATGATTAGATCGGGGTTGAAGGCAAGACAGTATGCATGTTTATGTTATTAATTAAACACGTAATTTTCTTCCAGGATGGCGCATGATGATGAAGGCACGTTTCGAGTCAACATCGATAAGCAGCCAAACATCATCCCGAGCCCAGAGGAGGAGGTGAACAAGAACATCTCAATAATATTCATGCTGGAGCATATTGCCAGTTTGCTCGGACTAGTGAAGTATCTGTGGGTGCCGGTGATGTGGCCGAATAATCATCTTGGGTTCATCACCCTTATATTGCTCTTAGAGGGCATCCACGCGTACTTGCGCAACAGAGAGCTTGTATTGTACCACATGCATAACATGAAACAATTGCCCAACCCAATTTGTTTCTTCAGCTGGCTATTGTACTGGCTTGACCTCATCTCTGTAATTACTTCTGGTGTTCTCTCCGTGATCGGGCTAGCCTATTTGTTGCACCACATGCATAATATGCAACACGATTGCAGAAAAAGAGATGAGGTACTGGTGTTTTATGCCATAACAATCTCAGAGGTACTGGTGTTCCTTGCAGCAAGGGCCATTTGGAAATGGAAGGTGAGTTACTGCAGATTGCTCGAGAAAGTGATAGACGAATGCGGACTCAAAAAGTCTGACATGGACTCAATTAAGAGATTCTCCTATGATATGCATTCTAAGTGCGTGGAAGATTGGAAAATTATTGATATGCTAAAAACTGACCTAGTCACCTATGCCGGCGATCTCCTTGTTTCAAACTTGAGTGAAGATCAATTGGTGGCAGCAAGAATTTTGAAGGCGCTCTCGGCCCATCCACACTTGTCTGATGCTGCAGTTCGTAAGATCGGAACATCAAAGGTTCTGATTGAGCGGCTGATCCAGATGTTAAATTCGAAAAACCTGTTTGAAGAAAATATCAGATGCATGGCAGCCGTGATTGTATCCGAGTTAGTTGATAAGGAGCCAAATGTATTGCGTGTGGCGGGAATGGACGAAGCGATGAAGTCCGCAAATTATTTGCTGGGACTACGTCAATTTATGGCGGGAGACAAATAAGGATTTTGAAATCATAGTGACGCAGTGCTTTGGGTTTTGGGTTTTTAATTAATTAGCATTTATTTTTTCTCTTGAGGACTAAGAAAAGTTTAGGCTATAAATAGATTCGGATATGAAGGTTGTAAATTAAATAGTGAAGTTTATATATGAGTTTGAGTTGTGTTGTTTGAGTTTTATTCCGAAATTCCATTTTATTCTCCTCTTTACTAATTAACCGACTACGTGAGCTTAACAGGCAAGATCGTATCGGGACCGATTTGCGTCACATAGCATTTGGAATATATCCATATAATAATGAAAATAAAATGAGAACTAACTTATGGTCTAGTAGCAAAGGCACATAGCTCCCATGTGGGAGGTTATGGGTTTGAAACAGGAGTTTGAAGAAAGCTGATAGGTTAGACCTCCACCTTTTATTTCAAAAAAAATAATGAAAATAAAATACTAGGTCAATTTACGACGGGAGACTGATAAGAATTTTAAAATCATAGCATTTGGTATATATGATTGGATTTTGTACGTAAGAAGAACCAAATACTAAATATTCAAAAAGTGTTAAACATACTTATTTTTTGTTTTATGCAAACAAGGCCGATGCCCGTCAATTCTAGATGTTCCCAACATAAATTAATTCATAATTTTATCTGATTTGTTTTATGATTAATTTTTTTATCTGATTCATTAAAAAACTGAATCCTAATTATTCTTTATTTTTAATTGAAGATGGATGTGTAGAAGAAACTGTATATAGTGATGAAAAGATGATTTGAATCCAAAATCAAAAGAGCGATAAACTAATTGGATAGAAAAGGGAAGGAGAATAACTTTCTATTAATAGGGTTATTTCTTAAAATTCATGATTAGAAGTTTGAGCAAACCATGACTTATTATAAGATATAATTCTAAATATGAACAGAGAAGTCTTATATTACTTTCTTTTATCAATTATATACCTAGCAAACATGAAATTCGAGTGAAAAAAAAAATAAACAGGAGAGAGAGAGAAACTAACCAAATCGATGCTGTCTTTCTTGATCTCGTCTTAGAAGTGAAAATCCCCGCCATCTGATCTGGTCTTTCAATAACGAACCAATGCATCATCTTATGCGTCACGCTTCCTCATTTATACTTCATGATTAACCTTTAAAAGTTCTATTTAACAAAATTTCTGAAGTATGGATCTTTCGTAACGTCTGATATGATGTCACACCCCGACAATAGAGCCGACAACCCGCCACTAAAATATGGATCTTGTCTAAAGTGTGTCACTGTACACACCGATTTGGTTTACAATTAAAAGGGATCAAGTATTACATGGTTCACTAATTATAGTCCCCATATTTATTATGAGGAGGGTTCAAATGCCTCCATTTTTTGTGCCTCCACCATGCCTCCATTTTTAAAAACTTTAATAACTCAAAATTTAAAACTTAAAAGTCAAAATAAAACCGTTAGATATGATCTACATCATTTTATCTATGTGCTCATAAAAAATTATCACATTTTGATTTTGTTTTTATGTGAATCAATAAGTTAAAAAATCAACGTCTAGAAATTATCCATATTAGTACGTTTTTTTACAAGCTCTTGATAGCAACCAAAACAAAATTGAAATAATTTTTTACACGTGCATAGATAAAATGATGTAGATCATATCCAACGGTTTTATTTTGACTTTTAAGTTTTAAATTTTGAGTTATTAAAGTTTTTAAAAATGGAGGCATGGTGGAGGCATGAAAAATGGAGGCATTTGAACCCTCCTCATTTATTATATCAATTTCATGGTTCAGTTCATGTGAAGTGGTTGTTTTATATTGATATCAGGGTTTCTGTCATGTTATGTATCATGCATGTATAAATTTCAGAATATAGATAGAAGTTATGGTCAGCTTCATAAATTATGCAAAATATTTATACACCATGTAACTCTAAAACAACTACCATAAATTGACGGTAGGATTACCAACATCCAAGTACATATAGTCCAATTACCATAGCCGACAACAGGAACAACTCAAGCAAGCAAATCAAGGAAACAACAAGCAAACAATATGACAATAACGAGAAATCAAGTTAGAAGGAGTTGAGAATAACTCGAAATCCGCATCTTTTACTGTAGGGAACGACAAGGCTCGAAATCAATTCACTGTTCAAAATCGAGTCGTTTGAGAGCAGCCGCAATCACGCAAACAATCAACCATGAAAGCCAGTATGTTTCCTTCGCCTCAATCTTCCTCATTTCCGAGCCACGTAGAGCTGCCAATGCCTCCATTCTCACTTCTTTCCTTCTTCTACTTTCCATTTTCTCTCTTCTCCTCTATTTTTTTTTCCATTATTTATTCTTTCTCTCATCTGGTTGTAATTTGCGATATTTTCAAGGTTGAATGGCGGACTATCCTCCATGAAAGATAAGTAGCCTCTCCAGCTTTTGGGTAGAAGGGAGAAAAAAAATGAAGAAGCAAAATATTGTGAATTGATATGGCTCAAACATTTGTAGGCAGAAATTTAGTCACATGAAAAAACAAGAAGCAAAATGTCGTTGCACAATCAAGCGCGGAAGCAGAGTATCGAGCCATGATATCAACCGCAAGTGAATTGATATGGCTCAAACAATTGCTCAAGGACATGAGAATCAATTTTGATCAACTCATGAAAATGTATTGAAATAACAATTCGACACGTCACATTGCACTAAATCCCGTATTCCACGAACAGACCAAACACATAGAAGTCGATTGTCATTTTATTAGATAAAAGATTCAAGCTAAGAAAGTAAAAACACCGTTTGTTCGAAATGAGGATCACCTAGCGGATGTTTTTACAAAAGAATTAAATCCTAAACTATTTGAAGAAATAACAAGCAAGCTAGGATTATTCGATATCTACAATTCTAGCTTGAGGGGGTGTTGAAGAATGATCTCAGAATATAATTTCATCATAAATCAAGGGTATATGTGCAAAAGTGTAAATAGGTACATAGATACAACTGTACAAGATATTGATTAGAATAGATACCGACGGTACAATACTTCTAGCTGTTGAAACAAGATTGTAATATATATATAGAAATCTCCACTGTACAATAATAAGTTTTTTTTAATACAAAAAATTTATATTCTCCTCAGCTTTGCATCTCTCAAAAATAACAATTCTAATTGGTCCCTAGTTGTCTCCTAAATCCACTCGTCAAAGTTGGTGGCCTTGCACGACTTGACTGCAGCAGTCAAGATTAAAAAAAAAAAAAAAAAATATTATGTTGCCTTTCAAGGGTCACGGGCACTTCATAAAAAGCGGGGCCCAACCACAGTTGATTTTATATTTAATTTTTTGCTGCCCGAGCTCCTACCCATATTGCCCCCGGCCTCTTCTTCTCCAATCAGCGATTTAACCAAGTCAAAATAACTAATTTCGTCCTCAAATCCTTACCATCCTAATTTCACAGGCTCACATCATGAGAATCGGTTCAAATCGTGAGAATGGGTCCGATTTGGACAAAAACTCGGCCAATTCCGCCGATTCTGCTGACTTTCACCGCAAAACTCACCCACAGCGTAACTCGGTCAAAAATCGGCTCGGCCTGGACCGATTCTGGTCTGACTCGGCCGAGTTTACCTTCTATGCAGAAGAATCACGTGAATGGGCCAAATTTATTGGACCTATACTTATTTAATATTTATTAAGTTTTTATTTAAAATTGTTAGTTGAGAAACAAAAAGCTTCAATTAGACCGTAGCTTGGAACATAAGAGTTTTGAGGCAAAGTCCATCCCTTTTCATTGTCCGATTTACAATATTGTTACTATATTTTTTAATGCAAAATTAAGTATTTTTAAAAAAATCTAAATTTTCGATTCAATTGATTCACACGATTCCGATTTTATGGTTAACTTACCGATTTTATGGTTAAATTAAAGAGCAATAAACTAATTCGTTAGAAAAATGGAAAAACAATATATATCTTTCTATTAATTGGGTTAATTCTGAAGTTTCGTGATTACAATTTCGAGCAAATCACGGCCGATATTATAAGATCTAATTGAACATAAGAACAGATAAGTCTAATTTTTTTTTATGAATATAGTTTCTTTTCTTCAAATTTGACTGAAAATGAAAAAAAAATAAAATAAAGAAGAGAGAGAGAGAGAGAGAAACTGACTGTGCGATGGGCGGAGGAGAGCAGCCTGTTTTAAGCATTAGGACTGAAGAGAGAGGTCTCTCTCTATATATACCCAGTGTGTTTCCGAAAGCGACCATTTGTTCCTATTCATATAACTGGACACTTCTAGGAAAGTAATTGTGAAATCTATCAGCAAGTGGTCAACCCTCAGCGAGATATTCGATGCTTACCACGCGGTTCTGGCTTTGTCACACAAGAAGGCCCTGTTGGGCAGCCCCGTCCCCACAGGAAATTGATGGGATTTCAGACTTAATTCCCAAATAAATTACAGCAAAGATTGAGATATGACGGTAGCATTAGGATTGAAAGAGAGGTCTTGGTTTTTTGGAAGCAAAGATTATTTCATTAGAATTGAGAGGTGTTTTCCCGAAAGTGACCATTTTGAAGGGTGAGAATCTGTTGCAATCCGGGTACTGTGAACAGTACCCTACAAATTTTATTTTTCTAAATTCAGCTGTCGAATTATTTCGTAATACGTGTACAGAAAAATCAGCTGTTTTGAAATACGTGCACTAAAAAGTTGGACGGCTGAATTTGAAAAAACAAGAGATTGTAGAATTACTGTGCTCAATATTCGAATCGCAGCAGATCTCAATCTCTATTTTGAGGGGTGGGTGCGGGTCGCCAAATTCTGATGCAAAACAAAAACTTTGGTGACCAAAGTCAAAACAGCGTGCGACACTTTATTTGAGATACGACAAAGAAATTCTAATTTAATTAATTCTCTTAAATTTTTATTTTCCAATAATGAGATCCGAGTCGCTTATTTTTAATCCGGCAAGAATCTCAAAGTAGATATTTGCGCATTCGAACTAAAGAATAATTTTTTTTTTTTTTTTTTTAATCTTTGCAGAAGCTGTGGACCCGTGACTCGATGAGAGAACTGAAGAATACTCTTTAAGTCTTAATCACCGCTTGCATCAGCCCGCCGGCTCATTAGACTTTTATTTTGAGTAGTGCTATTCTACACGCAAGAATTGTAATACCTGTTTTACCCTTTCAATAACCTGAACTGAATTGGTGTCATCATTCCACTTTCATGACCAAAAGGAAAATGAAAGTCATAACCCATGAATTTCTTTTTCTTTTTCTAAAAGACATAATTGGTATAACGTAGGTTGATTTAATTTGTCTGATAACAAATGAGCAAATTGGTTATCATTTACATGGGTAAAAAAAGAAAACACAAGATTATGTATTGTAATTACAAAGACAATAGTTTAGATACTTTAATGTACAAAAGGGATGGTGCACAGGGGTAGAAAATACAAGATTTCTCTATTGTAAATAGAGGGATATCTTCTGTATTGTAAATAGGAGTCCGGCTACTATAATACTAGTGTCATTTCAAATTAAATAACACCACATCTTAAACCATTGAATCTACTTTAATATCCGTGCAAGACACTAGTGTCATTCCAGCCCTATCTTGTGCACGGATATTAAAGTAGATCCAATGGTTTAAGATGTAGTGTTATTTAGTTTGAAATAACACTAGTGTTATAGTAGCCGGACTCCGTAAATAGAGGGATTCATATAATTTTAGGTTGTAAATTACTTCTTTATTTAATAAAATAAAATACTTGGCTTAAACTCAGATATGTTCATTGTGTTTGTGGATCTTTCGTGCTTAACATATAAAAATGTTTGTGGATCTTTCATTGTGTTTATTCAGAAATCGGATCTGTACCGCCCGATTCCGTTTCGGATAAATCATCTTAAGAAGGCCTCACCCCGCTTAGGGGTGTTTCCAATTAAGGAGAGCAAAACATAAATTTAAGAAGAAATAAGTAGTAGGGGTGAAATAGGAATTTAAGAAGAAAGTATGCCTTATTTTTTATTTTTTTAAGACTTGGTAATGAAATTAAATGTTAAGGTTAATTTGTCATATATTCTCAAAAAGTTCTCTAATATCTTATTTACTTCTCAACACTTAGATATATCTAATTTATCTCTTAAACTCTTTAAAGTTATTTCTCTTTTACCCATAGAGTTAATTATCCATTATCAGAATTTATATTTTCCTATTGTACCCTTGTGTGGACCCTTTAATCAAGCTATCAGATTATTTGATTACCCTTGCGCAGGCTCTATGATCAAAGCACATTTGTGCCATAGTGGGCGCAATTCAAATTTCCTCAAGTGTCAAAGTCTGATTTATGGCGTAGTTCAAATTTCTCAAAAATAAACAACGATAGAGCTTACTCATAGAACCCTGGTTCAAAGTCAGGAGAGATGTCCATTTCATTACGATTTCTCACAAGTTGCTTCCAATTCTTTAAGTAGTTTGAACCTTTGAATCTCTGAACAACTCCCGAGGCCCGAGGCCCGAGCCAATTACATCCACTCAGTCCTTAGAATAGCCCACCAAAAAGTTGGCAGAAGCCGCCAAGTTCTCAAAAACCTACAGCCAGGTTCTCTCAAAAAAAAAAAACAAAGAAAGAAAGAATTGGCATAAGCTGCCAAAGTTCTTTAAACTCATCACTCATTGAAAGAGAAAGCTCACCACCGAAAAACCTATCATTAAACAGTTTCAACTCAAGAAAAGAAACAATATTGTGACTTTTCTTTTCATGGGGCCCGCGATTTGAAGAATTCAACCAAAAGTCCAAAACAAATTTAAGAGACGTGCCCCCGCTGAAAGTCTGACTTTTCAAAGGCAGATATTTTAATTTTGATCAATATTTCAGATTCTAACTCTCGTTGAACAATTTATTTATTTCTCGAAATTGAAAATAATAATTTATTAAAAAAGAGATTAATTGTTTTTTCTTCAATAAATAATAATTTAGTTCCATGACTGTTCTACACTTAAACGGTTAAACCCCCTCGGCCATATAAAATCCTCAATTTCCATTATTAATATTCATCAATAAATTAAAACTTAATTGATAATATTCAATTTAATAATGGACTGATTTAAATAATTATCAAATAAGAATATTAGAATGTCCTCAGACTGATTAAATAGGTTTGGTGTCTCAAAATACAAGGCATCATGTTAGAGCCGGGGTATTTTTTTATAAAGGGACTGAAAATTAAAATGCACAATATAATGAGTAAGATTTGAACTCAGGGCATCTCAACAACAAAATAGAGCTCAAACTACTAGACTACAAGTAAACATTATTATTGAGGGGACTAGACTATGTAGAAAGTTCTGAAAAAATAATATTTAATTAAATTTCAATATAAATAACTAAAATTTTCAAATCAAAGGGGTGGGCCACCTTTCCAATGCATTGAGATCCGCACAGCATCATGTTATCTCATTAGCCAAGTGTGTGATAAATTTTACTTAATTACTTAATGGAGTATAGATTATGCAAGTATAATTGTATTACAAGATTTTAGTCTTGAATAAAATAGAATTATATTTACTTAACTAAGATTATTAAATGACAAATAACATGTTTTAAATTATTTTAAAAAAATTGAAAAAAATGAAGACATGACCAATCGATAATCAATCGATCCAAAATTTCTTAAATGTTATAAAAAAAGTGGAAGAAATAACCCCCAATATGAATATCAAGTATCTGACAATGAAATAAAAGTGGCAAGTATGTGTCTAAATAAATTTAAACTTCTATACGTAAAATAACATCAAAAAGGTGCATACAATAAATAAGGCAGTCTATTAATCAGAGATTGATATTCAACTTGAAATTTTTATCTTTTAATCAAAACCGTTGACGGATCAGAATATCTACATACTTAATAAGGGAGGTTGTGTGTGTGTGATTTGTTAGAGTTATCTTCTCCTTGTTTGGGTAAAAGGTTAGTTTGAAATGTTATTTTTAAATAATTAACCTTATATTGTTATACGGTTACAGGATTAAAACCTGATTGGTAATCATGGCATGGCTTTTAATATAAATACTATAAATAGGTAATTAAATTATGATATTCATGCTTTACAAACAATAATATAAGAAAGGAAAAATAAACCTTATTAAAAATAAATGCAGTCAAATCAAATGTAGCAATATTCCTTTAGATTATTTGACAAAGTATATATATCCTTCAGGAGGTTGGTAAGAACTTAACAAAACAGCAAGGAGAGTATAAGAACTTTATAAAATCATTCTCTTGCATAAGCATCTCAAAATTTCTTTCGCTGAACTAATTCAGATCAAGCAGTTCTCTTCCATCTGTGTCTTCAGTCTTCACTAATTAAGCTCCTCTTTTCTTCTTATACTGGTTTGGATCTCTGTTTTTTTTTTTTTTTTTTTTTTTCAATTTTAATGCCATGGCTTGCTAATGAGGTCAAATTCTGTGCTTTGCCTGAGGGCTTTTTGTTTTGTTTGTCAATAATTTGTTCTCATCTGTGGTTAACTGTTCATTTTAATTCAATTTGGATGGTTTAGACTTCAGATATACTTCTAATTTGGTTATGTTGCCAAAGAATTGATATAAAGCTGTCTTATTGTACCATGAATCTGATGGTACATTTAATTAGCCGACATTTTTATTAATATCCAAAGTTTAATACAAATTATTAATTATACCCAGAATCGGACCAATTATCGATATATACCCAAGCCGGCCATTTTATGGCCGGCTATGTACCTTTTTTTTTTTTTTTTTTTTTTACCCACATTTCATCCTTTATATACCCCTTTTTCTCTCTCTCCTCTCACAATTCTCCCATCTTCAACCGAATTATCTCTTCTTTAAGGTAAATTTTTTTTTTATCTAATTTAATTTTTAATTTATTTATTTTAGGGTCTAGAACTCTGCCGTGATTATAACTGTCAGGAGTTGGTATTCTGACATGCAGTACTACTCGCTAGGTAAGTCGCTGTAAACGATATGAGATGCGCATGTACAGATCGTTAGGTAAGTCGCTGTAAACGATTTAGCAACATTATGCATTAATGCTGAAGTGCTAAGGTTTCTTTAAATTTAAAGACGTACAATCCTTTAAAATAATTCAAATAGCAAAAATATTTGTATGTGCGTAATAAGGCAATTAGACTTGGTCAATGGTCAGTTGCTCATGATTCATGAACCCGAGTTAGATGATGCATAGGAATTACAACTAGAAATAAAATATCAAGAAAAAAAAGGCGCGTTATAAGGCAAGAAATTATGAGGATCCATTGCGGCCAGAAATTGTGCTGCCGCCAGGAAAGCACAAAACCGAAGCACAGAGAGCAGCAAAAGAACAACCATCTGATAGAAGGCGCGCCACAATAAATCCATCGTAAAATTAAGCCCAATACATAGAATCAGATTGAACGCGGTTCTGCCTGATCTAGTCAACCAATTGATTGGCCTGTATATATACTAGACATTTGCTAAGGGGTACCTCGGGTAGGGCAGGGCAGTGCCCGAGGAGGGCAGCGGGTAGGCGGGTAGGCGGGTAGGCGGGTACAACGGGCACGGGTAGGCGGGTTTTTTTTTTAAAAACTCCGCCCTGCCCGTCTCAAACCCGTGCCCGTTGCGGGTAGACGGGTACAACGGGCACGGGTACAGCGGGCACGGGCAGGACGGGCACAGGTATTTTTTTTTTTTTTTTTGCTGTTAATCTGGACCGTTATTTTTAACTTGGATCGAATCTCAAAGCCAAATAATACTGCTCCCTGCGTTAGGCCGAATCTCAAAGCGCTGAGAGTTAATCCCAAACCGTAAAGTGAAGGGAATCTTTTACACATATTGGAGAGGATAGGCACCGTACACGTCCAATAGGCACACCCAATAGGCACCGTACACGTCAGGCAGAGGAGTTAATGCAGAGGATAGGCACCGTACACGTTAATGCAGAGGGTACGCGGGTGCCCCTGCGCTACACCCAATAGGCACCGTACACGTCCAAAGTGAAGGGAATCTTTTACAATTACTTGATCTGCACCGTTCTTTTTAAATTGGCACGAATCTCAAAGGACACGGGTACGCGGGTGCCCCTGCGCTACACCCAATAGGCACCGTACACGTCCAAAGTGAAGGGAATCTTTTACAATTACTTGATCTGCACCGTTCTTTTTAAATTGGCACGAATCTCAAAGGACACGGGTACGCGGGTGCGGGCAGACGGGCAGCGGGCACGGGTCTGCCGGGTACGGGTACACCCGGGTTTGGCACCAAAACAGGCCACCCTGCCCATTTCAAGCCCGTACCCGCGTACCCGTTTACCCGTCTATACCCGGGCACGGGTATGGGTACCCCGGGCACCGGGCACGGGCGGACCGGGCACGGGCAGCCCGCGGCGGGCAGTGTCAAACCACTAATATATACAAGCGTTTCATCATTAAAAGAGATTCAAACCGCATATATTATTTGCGGTTTGAATTAACAATTCAAACCGCATATATTCTTTGCGGTTTGAATTAACAATTCAAGCCGCATATATTCTGTGCGGTCTGAATTGTTAATTCAAACCGCAAATAATATATGCGGTTTGGGTAGAATAAAATTCTTTTAAAAACGTAGTTATTTATATTAAAATATTTTTTGTTTTGGATAAAAATAAAAATCACGGAAGCCTCCGCAATAGTTCCACAGATGGTGGCTCCCATAAAACAGCCCTTATGGGAATATACAAATTTATGTACAGATCACGGGACTTGTTTTACTATGAACAACCGAGTTATAATATGACACCAACCAATGATTGACCAGGCCCGGTCGGCACAATTTACGGTTGATGACCGGCCATTCTATAAAATATGATTAAAACGGTGATTCTCCGTTTTACATTGTGTTTTGATCGAGATTTTTCTTAATAATATTTTAGCTTTGAAAATCAAAAAGGAAAAACTGTTAGTTTTATTTAATTATGTGGCATTTGTTATTATTGTGCACCAATTTTATTTACAGAACTTAATGAAAAGGCATGAGTAATTTTTGATGGAAAAATTCAGATTGCTATTTATAAAATATTCTGATCTCAAAGTTTGTCTTAGAGTTATTAAATATTTCTTCTCTCTTATTTGAAAACATCACATTCTAAAAATTTCGTCCAAATAAGAGAATTGTGAACTTTAACACAAATTAATACAAATTTAATTAGATGAGAATTGTAAACTTTAACAATGAGTAAAAATTAAAATTCAGGTCTTTAATAGTAGCCCGTCCTGTTCTAGCAATATTATGTCGTAGTTCACATGAGCTTTTTTCCCATTAAATGAAAATGAATTTCATTCAACCAAAAATAGATAATTGAGGATAATAAAACAGATGAAGAAGCCACTGACATCTATGGAAACATAAACATTAGAAAGAAAAATATTTCATTACTAGAATTTGAATTCTTTGTATAGACAAAAAAATATTCATAATTTGTATGTGCTACGTACCCATGCATACAGTTGATACAAATTACATTGGTACTACATGCAAATGAAGCCGATACATGTGATCCCATGCTAATGACTCTTATTTACATGGGATGTATGCAGTTGATCAACTGAATGGGTGTGCAAATCTCTTTTACAATAATAAAATAAATTAAATTTTGTTATCTCCATGCTAATGATTCTCAATTGCATTATATATGATATTGAGTCATTGACCTAAATCATTATTATATAAGTTGAACAGAGTAGTTTTGAGTTTTTCAGCTCAATGAAAGATTGGGCAAGTCGCCGGTGTATAAAAAAATAATATGAAAGGTTATTATTGATATGATTGAATCATTATTATCTAAAGCCAAAAATTTCTGAGAAAAAATATTGTTATAATTACGACATATATATGATACTTATTTATTAATTATTTTGAGAAAAAAAGTTGTGCTGAATTATTTTGGTTGCATAATAAAGATATATTATATGATACTTATTTATTAATTATTTTTTTCATACTAATTTTGTTGATAGCATTCCAGCTTAAAATCCTTCTGCCATGATTTAGCGTGTAACGAATATTTAACGTTAACAAAGTTGGCACAATAGCCTAAAATAAAATAGCAGGTGAGTTCTCCGAGCAGTAACATGCATGATTACTATGGTGGGGAACAACGGTCCGTATATGCAGTCACACGAACGTGACATTTCTTGATGAACTACAACTTGTCAATATTAAATGATTAATCACTTGTTTTTTTCTTATTGTTTAATGCATCGGGAGTTGGCATTTTAATTAACTAGTAAGGATGAGTAGGAATCTTAGCTAAACATGGTCGCTATCTGCATTTCAGACCTAACACTTAAACAAGTTATTATTTGTAAGAAGTAATAATTGAACTAACCAAGTAACTTCCATGAACCTCGAGATCTACTTTGATCAGAAGATCAAATCAAATTAGACAACGAAACTTCAGTTTGGTTTCCGGCCTGCTCAACACAGAAATGGCTCAGGCGGTTTTGAATATTGTGGTGGGCAAGCTTGCCAATGTTATCGAGAAAGAAATCGAGCACTTGGGTGGGGTTGGGGCGAAAGTTGAACGGGTGCAGCGTGAGCTCATCCGAATCCGGTGCTGCCTGAGAGATGCAGCCTCGAAAAGCAAAGGAGATGAAAGGGTGCAGAACTGGTTAAATGAGCTCCGCGATGTAGCCTATCGCATCGAGGACACAATCGACACCTTCTTTCTGGGAGAGGAAGGAGTTGATGATAATCTCAAAGAAGATTCCACCTTTTTGCCAAATTTCAAGAAGCTGCGTCGCATGCACCAGGTGATATATGATCACCACAAGCTTGGCACTGAGCTCGATGAGATTCAAAATCTTCTCAAAGAGATCTCAGAAAGCCGGGTCCGCTATGGAATCCAAGACCTACAAGACATTGTGGGAGAGGCAGTCAGAATGCCTTTTCGGGCAAGATTGTATCGGGACCGATTTGCGTTAATTGGTATCAGAGCGAGGTTCGACAACCACCTTCGCGCTTGTGTGAAGTTGTATCTTCGACAACCGTCAAATTCGACAACCACCTCCATCAATAAAACCTCACGCTATTTCCACCTATCACCAACATCATGGCCGATCCCAACCTTCTCGCTATTCTTGACCGTATGCAACAAAATCATACCGACACCATGCAACGCCTCACTAATCTAATTGAACACCTTACTCCCACCAACAATCAAAGCAACCACCAACATTTCTCCTCATCACCGAGCTACAACAACATTCTCTTCAACACCGATACAATATCTCCACTAATATTATTTCTCCTTCTCCTCATCTCCAACAGAGAGACAACTATTCCAAAATCCTCAATCGTTTGCCTTGTGGTTCAAAAAGAGAAAATTTCAACGGAGTAGATGAAGAGATCAACCCCTTCTATGGCAGCAAATCATTGGTCTCATGTGATGAAGATGCTCGACACCAACACCACACCCCACCAAGCACATGTTCCAAACAGGTCACAGACCAAAAGGCAACCACTCCAATGGAAGAGCGCCGAGAACAGCCGGATGAGCTTTTCAATAGGCTTCACGGTTGAAGAAAGTCAAAAGTCCGATGATGAAGACGATGTCAACACCGTGATAGGTAAACTCGAGACAAAAATGGAGTCCTTTGAGAACTCTTCAAAATTTGATGAAAACTTTGTTGGTAATTCGTCAGTGTATTCGAGTAATCTTGCATATGTTTTGTACATTGAGGTCAGAGTTAGAGATGATCTTTTGTTGCAAACAAAACATTGGTGTTCAACCAACAATGAGGTTTTGAAGTCCAACTACAATGATCCATTTTTGCAACTAAGTTCAAAACCAGAAAATGCAAGGTTTGTATTTAACAACACTCTTGTATTTACCATGAAATTTGAGAACCCCTTGCTAGACAAAGAAACCAAATCCAACCCGTTAAAATTTCAAGTCGACTCTAGTTTGAGAGCGGTGCAGTCGAATTTGTTTATTATTTTTTTAGATATGTTGTTTTTGAATGGTCCAGAATGTTCAGATCAAGTAATTTTTGAAAAAATAGTAAAAAAATTCTAAAAAATGTAAAATTTGGTTTGTAAGTACATATTCATTTTATAATCACGTTGAATGGTTTGGATCGACCGTTAGAATTTTAGAAAGTCAAATTTTGAGCCGTAGCACGGACTCCATCCGTGCTATGCATAGCACCGCAGCCTCACTCTTTATTGAATCATCATATTAATATTAATTTCACTGGAATTACCAACGATTAATGAAATGCTTCATTTTAAAATTGAAAATTTTGAAGGCTGTCGGTAAGGTGCTCCCGGCTCTAAACAGCAAGCTAACAGGCATGGCATTCCGTGTCCCCACCGCAAACGTGTCAGTGGTCGATTTCACAGTCAGGCTAGAAAAAGCTGCCACCTATGACGAAATCAAGGCTGCCATCAAGTAAGAAAATGAGATTTATCATGTTATAATTAAACCTTGCTTGCTTTGTCACCTAATTATTAATACTTAATAAGATCAAATATAGCACATTAATCATATTTCATATTTGATTGTTACAGGGAAGAATTAATCTGAGGGAAGCATGAAAGGAATCTTGGGATACGTCGAGGAGGATTTGGACCGACTGACAAGAGGTACTTCAATTCTGGCATTTTTTTATTTATGAACAGTAACTAAGTTCTTAATTTTGTTTAACAAATCTATGTTTTTCAGATCAAGCATTTTTGATGGAAAGGCTGGAATTGCATTGAATGGTAACTTTGTCAAGCTTGTCTCCTGGTATGACAATGAATGGGGTTATAGGTATCTCTCTTTCTCTTTGCATCCATCAAATTTTTTTCTTTCATTTTGTTTTTAAATTTTCTTAATTTTCTCATCATTTTTTTTTCTAATTTCACTAATTTTCTTTTCACAGTAACCATATCATTGACCTGATACGCCACATGCACAATGTCGCTTAGAAGAACTTCATGTCTATTGTGTTTTTCAAGTTTTGGTTGAATGTGATTTTTTCCATGAATAAAACCTTTTTATTTTCATGTGTAATTTTTGTTTGAGGAAAAAATTTCACGTGTAATTATAAGGTGTTGCATTTGAATTTTCATGTGTAATTGAGTAATACACGTAGTATTATCTTCATAGATGATCGTCAGGATCATTTCTCCAGAAGACAAACCACATGTCTGACGAATGTGTTGAATCACAGATATTAACCAAACACATTCTTAGCTTGCTTCGTGTATTGCTAAAATTTCTCAGAGTTAGTGAAGTATATGTTTAATTTCATTCAATGTCTTCGCATGTAAGAAGAACTATATCTTGCTAATAAATTTATAGCAAATGATATATCATGTATTGTATGTCCAGCAAGATACATAAGTGCTCATATTGCTCATATTGTATTTTGAAATGGATTTTGACTCGATTAGTTTTCAAATCTGAAGAAGCAAATACAAAATTGAAATGGATGTTGACTCGATTATATAATTAGGAGATCGATCGGATCAACATTTCAATAATTGAATTTTGTATTCAAGCCGTCCTTTTTTGCAATTTTTTATTTCAAATCTCATGTCATGTACCCAAAACAACCTAATTTTAATCCAAACAAGTGATCTCATTGCTTACATATCACTTATATTTATTTTTCAAAGCGGTCATGAAATGCACTTGAGAGTAGCATCGGACCTACTCCGGTTTGATGGGTTTAATCACCGTCGATTTGCTTTAAGATTCGTGCAGAACACTTTAAAATTCATGCATATTTGTTTCAATTTTCATGCGCACAAATCTTAAAGTAGATCGGACGGTCATCATGCTCATTGAACCTAAAAGTAGGTCCGATGGGCATCGGACCTACTCCGTTCTCCATGAAATGAACTCGGCAAAATAAAAGATCTGCAAGATAAATTAATTTCCGAAACCCTAATCCATGGTATCAGACTGCACAGAGAAATTAATTTCCGAAACCCTAATCCTTGGTATCCATCCAAACAAGGTATCAGACTGCACAGAGAAATTAATTTCCAAAACCCTAATCCATGGTTTCAGTTTATCAAAACCCAAAACCAAAACAAAAATCAAAACCAGAGACCGTTTCCTTTGACTTGATTCAATGAATCTCTCTGTTTGCATCCTGGTCAGCACAAATTGAATATTAATTTCCAGACTTAAAAAATTGAAGTTATATCATTAAATTAAATAGAAATATTTTTCATTTGAGATTAAGGAAATGTTGATTGGTGGAACAGTTTAAGGAAACCATGTTTCAGTTCAACCATTTGGAACGGTTTAAGAAACTGTTGATATATTGGTGGAAGAATTTAAAAGGCTGATTTTTCGTTGCCTTTTAAGAAATAAAATTGAGCTTTTATTATAATTGTTTTTCTCAACTGTATTTTAATTAACACTCACCAGAGCGTTTATGTGATAATTAGAAAATTGATTTCAATAGAACCTAGAACTTACAAAACAATGGGGGAATGAAACTGATAGTGCTTTTATAAGACTAGCTGACAGTCTTTGTTTGTGTGTTATTAAACACTACAGCAAAAAGGGGTATCAGCGACCGGGTTTCCGGTCGCTGAAAGTAAAAGCGCCGGTCGCTGAAAGTAAATCCGGTCGCTGAAAGCCTTTTTTGGTCGCTGAAAGCCCGGTCGCTGTAAGCATTGTCGCTGATACTCTTCTGATGACGTCACCGGTCGCTGATAATACGTCACCGGTCGCTGATAATATTTTTGCGACCAATTTTTTTTGGTCGCTGTTGTTTTTTTCTGACGTCAGCAAAAACTTTCTGCGACCAAAGTTTACGGTCGCTGATACAAAAAAATGGCCGCTGATAGTCGAAACAATCGCAGATACGTAAATTATCAGAGACAAATAATTACGGTCGCTGATACTTAAATTTGGTCGCTGATACTCTTCTGTCAAGTTTTTTATATTTTATTATATTATTTAAATTTGCACAATTTAATATTTGATACGACACGTACCAACGTACCAACATAAACATAGATATCGTAATATCAAATAATACAAATAAACATAAACATACAACAAAGTTCATCAAACATAATAAACATAAATATCAAGTAATACAAACATAAATGTCGAACTGTCAAGTAGCATAAACATATCAAAATCCGTACCATAAATAACCTAAGTAGTACAATAAACATCTAAACCTAACTAGTACCATCACCACCAACATCCGACCCCTGCCCCTCGTCATCATCCTCGTCATCTCGAGGAGCGGGCCTCGAGGCATGCTGCGAGCCCGAACCTCCCTGTGAGATTGTTAAAACAATAGTTTAGATAATTAGAATTTAAGATTCATGGTTCACAATTGAAGTTGGACTGAATTATCAAATTTCGTACCTGAGAAGCTTTGAAAAGGTCGGTGATCCTGGACATAAACCGATCCTCCATACTATCAAGTAACCGAGCATCCCTAACAGATAACCGATCCTCCATCCTATCAAGTACCTGAGTAGATATCATATCGATATGCTCTGCTGTGAGCTGCGGAGCCGGCGGCATAGAAGAATATGACTGTGACGAATGCGACTGACTGCTCGACCCACTGGAGCGAAACATGCGTCTCGTCTTGCCTGAAACATTAAAAATAAGACAATTAGTATTATCTTACACAACAAAAAATAATAATTTAAAATTAAAGTGACTTTTTATTTTACCTAAAGCACCGAGACCATAGTTATCGCCGTGGGCATTCTGATCAGATATTCCCGTAGAGTACCAGACGTCGCCGTCGTATGTAGGCCATGTGTTTCTATCCTCTCCATACTTCTGCACCATCACACTCTCATATTTTTCCTGCAAATTTTGTAAAATATAACAAAAATGTTATACAACAAGAAACATGATATTTTTTAAAACGATTCGAAAGTATTATTACCTGTGCTTCTTTCGCCTTGCCGGTAATATATTCTCCCGTCTTCTTCTTCGTATGGGTAGGCTGGAACAGCTCATCGGACCATCTAGGTTCGCGCCCTTTTTCTTGCTCCTGTTAAGAATTTATTAAGGTTAGTTCGATTAGATTCAATTGGAATGAAAATAGATTAATTTAATGAAGATAATCTTATGAAGCGTTGTTTGTGAACAAGCATGTTCACAGAACCCGTTGTGGCCCCTGACCCTTCAGCATTGGCCCTATTTAAAGCATTTCGCTGGCTCCGACGGGCAAAAGCATCACTACACCAGTGATCGACGAGTCCGGGCCAGAACTCCGGCTTGATCCAGGAGTCATGTGGTCGAGGAGCAGCCCCACGCTCCTTCCAGTCGAGCAATTCTTCTCCATAGGACTTGATTGCTGCATCCCTGGTCTTGTTAAGCATATCCTGTAGGCGTTTGTCAGCTATTTTGCGGAATACATCCCATGCAATACTGTCTGGTACCTCCGGTGAAAACTGGTAGTGCTTTTGCAATGCATAACTCAGTTTGTTAGCTTAAAAAAAGGAAACAAGTAATTATTAGAGGTTTTGTTTCAGAAAATTTTACTTACCAAAAAGTCTGCCTGGATAACTTCCTTGTTACCATTAGGGAAATCCGTGTATCTGGTGTACGGTCCAGGATATGCTGTGCGTACTAGCTGCGATATAATTTTTGTGACTTGCTTCGTCAGCTCTGGATGCCCTGCATCAAAAGTCCTGCATTGATATTGATTATTACAATCACTGCAATTAATGTATAATTACAACTTACACAAAAAAAAAAAATATTACCTGTGACCCCCTAACCGAAGCACTGGTCGCACACTCGGATCTGGAGGTGGCGAAATATATGAATTTGCACCGCGAGTATTCCTCTGACTCGACTCCTCCTCGTCGCCCGCCGGTGCCTTTCCTTTGTCCTTTCTTCTCGGTGCCATATCTAGAGTTGAGATGATAAAATAAATAAGTTATTTTCAAGCGAACATTCGCAAACCAAATAAATATAAAGACATTAACCTAAACGTCAATTAACAGATGATAAAAAACAAGCAATACGAATGATATTAACCTAATGTCCCAATTGGTGTGTTCTTTTCTTTTTCCTTTTATTGCTACTATTTTCTTGATTACTGCCTTGTAATTCTTGTTCTGTTACAATCTCAGTAACAGCCCCATCAACGAAGAGACTTGGGTCATTCAATTCATCTGCAGCACGCACTACAAACTCAGTTGGCGGACCATCACCAGAGCTGGAGGAAGGTTATAAACGACTAGAAATCCCGGCCAATTGCTGTAAGACCGACCCCCCATATTGAAAGGAGAGAAACCATCTGAACTAAACCCAAGGCGAACATTTCTAGGGTCTGCTGCAAAATCTGGGTGCAACCGATTAAATTCTTTCCAGGCTTCTCCATCAGCAGGATGAACCATGACCCCTTCCTTTTCCCGCTTTCCTTCTTTATGCCAACGCATTTGTTCAGCGGTCGTAGAAGTCAAAAAGAGCCTCTGCAACCTCGGACCGATTGGAAGATACCGCATTTCTTTATACGATAACCGTTTCGTGGTGTTTTTCTGGTTGTCTTGTTTGAAACGATTATGTCCACAGACATCACACTTCTCTTTGGAAATATTATCACCGTAGTATAACATGCAATCATTCGGACAAGCATGGATCTTCACGTGACTTAATCCCAACCCTTTCACTAATTTCTTGCATTGATATTGATTTGGAGGCAACCTGTTCTCTTTCGGAAGCCACTTCTTCACGGCCGATATGATCCGATTAAATCCCTCCTTGGTTATGCCACAGTCGGCTTTAATGCTAAGGAGTTCGGTAACACATGCAAGGACAGTATGTTCCTTATCACAACCATCCCATAACGGCTCATCTGCCGCTTTCATCATGTTATAAAACTCTTGAGCTTGTTGATTCGGGGGTTCGTCCGCATTCCATTCAAAAGACGGACCTGCAGCATCAAGAAGCATGTCCACCATAGCATTTGGCGACTCCACCTCAGGTTGGCTCTGTTCGGGTTGGCTCTGTTCGGGTTGGCTCTGTTCCACTTGGGTATATTCCTCACCATGCATGAACCACTTCTCGTAAAAAAGTCGGAACCCCGATTTCATCAGGTGTTTTCCGATAGTTTCCTTATCCAACCATCTAGTACACCCACACTTGGCACATGGACACTTAATGCGATCACCACTAATTATATTTTCTTGAATACTGAATGCATATTCAAAAAAACTCTCAACACCCTTAACAAATGTGGGATTCATTCGCTTGTTCACGTAACGAGGACCGTACATCCAACTACGATCACCCTCCATTTCTCCTAATCATGACATACATTTATAATTAAGATATTGTATAAACATGACCTAAATGCAATTTACAACAACAATTTATAACAACATTGTATAAACATGACCTAACTACACCTTAGTTCATTCAATTTATAACAACAAATTCTATTACTTTAGCATTCAAACGAAAATTTGACTCAAACAAACAAAAAGTCCAGATCTATACTTTAGACCCTCCAGATATCATCAGTTGATAACGGACCCTCTAAAGCAAGTCATGGAAGAAATTCAGAATTATTTGTTGCATCATCCATGCAACAGGACTTGTATACAGCCATACAAGCGGCATCTACACTACATATTGTATGAATTTAAACATACGTACCAGAGAGAGAGAGATGACGCTGCCCTTCCCGGCCCTTGCCTTGCCTTGATTAGTTCTAAATAAAATTAAATGCACACGAGGTCAAAAATAAACTTAAAGTAATGCCTTGCTTAGTATATTGACACTTCAATGAAATAATATCATTAAATATTCATAGGTCCAAACTCATTACTCTTTTGGGGCTTACACAGGGCCGGTGTACAATCCTATCCCACTCTTTGAATGCTATGTCTCAGTAGTGAAGAAATGTATGTGAATCTAATATTTAAGAAAAATTCGGCAGCATTTCCCCTTAGTTCCCCGAGTACGCGTTAGAAACACATCATTTTGGACATGTAATTCAATACGTACTCGTAGGAACAACAAGGGAAAATGATACCAAATTTTTCTTAAATACTAGACCCACATACATTTCTTCACATCCTAGATGAGACAAAGCATTCAAAGAGCAGTCCCAAAACGGGGACTATTCAAAATTAATCTCTATCAGATTAATTTTGAACGGGTATAAATCTAAAAGGCATACTAAATGTTCCGGTTTACTAATATAATTAACCAACATAGAATTAATAACTAACAAACTATAGTACATAATTAATAATATACTTAAGAAAGAGAGAAAACTTGCCTGATTACAAACAATTACTCCCTTGAAGATCGACCCCTGCCCCTCTCCTTCTTTCCTCACAAACTTAAACTATATTCTTCTACAACCTAAAACCAAAATATGTATATAGAATGAGACAAACTGATACATAGTATTAGCAAGGAGTTTAGATATCTATTCAAGGTTTTGTTTCAAGGTTCCATTGATGCAAAGCTAACAAAATTTCACCAAGGTTCCTGATAGGTGCATGGTTCAAATCATGTCATATTATACCATGGGTGAAATTTATACAATAAAAGAATTGGGTCAGCACAAGGATCAATTAAACATGCTTACAATACAACTCTATATATATTGGTAAGGCTCATGCCTTGTAACACACATGCACGTCAGTAACTTAATAAATAACTCTAACAAAGCAAGCACAAAAGCAAAAAAAATTTCACATTATCTAGACACACATGACAACAATTTTATATTTTGCAATCTAGACATGCATCTGCCATTTACAATTTTTCACATTAAACCTAAAAATTGCAGAACAAGTTATCAAATTATAACTGAAATGAAATATGTCTGCCTTTGTACCACTAATTGAAGATCAAGAAAGTTACTATTAGAAGAGAAACTCAATGATATTGCCAAAATAACAGTACTAATACATCTGATGAATATTAATGGTACAAGTACGTACCAAACAAATTTCTCTAAATAAATTAATATAAATTACAGAAAAAGGGTAGGAAAAATCTCTCAGATCGAATCGATTTAGTTATCTGACAACAGATTGATCAATTTGTGAAGGTAAGAAATGAAAAGATAAAAAAAAAAACCTACTACTTAATTAGCTTGTAGTCTCTACTAAATCGTTTTGAACTTCCCTTCCTCTAAACCTCAAATGGAGCAATTTTAACCAGATTGATCAATTTTACTAAATCGTTTTGAAGTTTTAACCAGTGAAGTTTTGAACTTCCCTTCTCTACTACTGGGCTGAACCGGATTTCTCTGGTTACTTGCGAACAAAGTTGTTGATTCAAAAACAAGATAGAACTGAGGCAAATAGAACAGCTTACGATCGAGGAAGTCGGCGTTCGGGGTCGGAGTCGGCCACAGAACTGAGGCAAATCCGAATCTTCTCAGCGACGTCGGAGTCGGAGGGTTCAATCGTGGTTCGGGGTTCGGGTCGGAGGGTCGGGGGCGGGGTCGGTCAGGGGTCACAGAGGCAGAGGCGGCCTTCGGCGCGTGTTTTTTTTTTTTAATCTAACCTAAAAATGAAAAATGGGAGAGAGGATTCGGATTCGGCGCGAGACGAAAAATGGGAGAGAAGGATTCGCGCGACAATTTTTACCGAGATATTCAGCGACCGGGCCCAAATGGTCGCTGAAAGATGTTGGCACCGGTCGCTGAATGTTTCTGACTGTTTCGTCGCCGGAAATATTTAATTTCTTTTTTTTTTTTGGTTTTTTGGGTAATCAGCGACCGGCGATTTCCACGGTCGCTGATACCGGCCGCTGAAGCAACGGTTTGCTGTAGTGAAAATTACATAAATATTTGAGAATCAATATTTGATAATATCTTTCGTGTGAAAGATCGCATGTTCAAAATTCAGCAGGAAAATTTAAAGTGAATATTTAAGTTGAGAAGTTTGATCTCCATCTCTACTTCAAGAAAATACATAAATATTAAAAAAACAAAGAAAAAATCAAACTATTGTGTGTATTTGTTTAAAAAAAAATATATATATCAAAGAATTAGATGGAAGTATAATTTTGTAAATTAAGCTAGTGATAAGAGAGTGCTTTTGGTGATCAAATTCTTTCAGAATTATAATTTGAAAAGCTGGATTTTTGGAAATAAAATTATTTTCCCTTACTCTTACTGAAAACTTTTCATGGATTATTCAATAATAATAGTAATTGTTAGCTAATCTAAAATTTATGGTCAACAAGATCTACTTTTGCTCAATTTTGTATTTATAATTATTAACTCAAAAGTAAAATGATTTTTTATTTTTACAACAGAATATAAAAGTTCCAGTCTAATTATAAATATTTTTTCAAACAATGTTGGCAAAATATATTTTTATGTTATTTGGATTATTCCTCTCCTTCTGTTGAAATCATTACAATAATGAAGTGTTCCTGCATAATAGTTCCTTTCTACATACTTTAGTATTTTTTTCCCACAAATTTTTGCAATATAGTTAGTAATTTAATTAGGAGGTTAGGTGCAAGGTAGAGTGAAAAAAACGTGTCATTCCGTGCCGTGCCATAACAAACACGTCGTGACTTTGGTCTCATGTCGTGCCGTACCATGACCAAGTTAATTTTTCACGTGCCGTATCGTGACCAAAATGTCAAGGGGTGGTCACTTCACGCGAATTGTCATGCCACGTGAGCACGCTGTGTCCAAACGTGCCGCAACCAAACGTGACTCGCATGACTCACGTGACCATTTGATCATAATTTAGGTTAGTTTATTCAAGATTTACCATTTATTCATGATCTAACGGTTCTAATTACAAGTGACTCACGTGACCACGTGCCGTGACTAGATATTTCGCGTGCCGTGCCGTGCCAAATTTTTAAAAGATGGTCATGACACAGGACACACGAGTTACGGCACGTAACCGATACGCTTGCCGTGCCATTCTGTGTTGTAATCGTGCCGTTCCGTGACGGAACCGGCTCGGCCGTGCCATTTTTTCCACTCTAGTACAAGATATAGGAGACCCTATTCAATTGTTCAAAAATAAAAAATAGACATGACAATATTTTACTACTAATTAAATTAAATTTTTTTAAAACTCTTTTAACAAAAAGTCGTCCATGGATCTCTTTCTCTCTCTATAATTCTCTATAAAATTAAGCTCTTCTTCAACCCTCTATTCTTCACAAGTCATAAGCCTCTATACTTTTCTGATCAACTAAGCATATATTTCTCTCTAATCCAAGATCACCATGGGTAACCCTAACAAATCCATTCTAATAAATGCCAAAATTCTACTACATATTTATCTGTTTTGTATTTCTCTTTCTAATTTTCACTAAATTTGTTTTTCCTCTGATACAGGCAAGATCAAGATCGGCATTAACGGTATGTAAAATATTTCTTGTTTAGAGTTTGCTCTTTCTAATAAATTATTTCATAATTAATCTTTGCTTTTGTTTCGATAGGTTTCGGAAGAATTGGCCGTCTGGTTGCCAGAGTTGCCCTTCAAAGCGAAGATGTCGAGCTCGTTGCGATTAACGATCCATTCATCACCACTGATTACATGGTAATTTGTTAATATTCTTCTATCCATCATGCATTGACATGGTAGAAGTGCTTGTAATGGTTTGGAAAATCGACCGATACCGAATTGAGTAGGCCAGAGTCGGATCAGAATCAGCCGAAGGTGAGCCGATTTTTCCCGAGTTAACTCAGTTGTGCAAGTTACGTGCATAAAACCTATAAAATCAATGGTGAATCGAAACAATCGGCCAAATTTCTTCTAATTATCTTGCATTCAGAGCAAAATTAAACTGTTTTGATAATTAAATTGGATCAATTTCGAATTTTACCATGGCTGTAGAAGTGATTTGGGGAAAATAGATGGCCGCTACTCAGAGAAGAGACTAGATGTTGAGAATAAAGAATAATTAGGGTGTAAATTAGAAATATTGTAAAAATAGAAAAAAGTAACCTCTTTACTGTTTTTAGAAAGTTACCGTTGGTACCAAATATTAGGTACCAACGGTACAATAGGCTTAGACAATATAAAACCCAAAAAGCTCTCTGATTGTAATAATAACAGAATACCAATATCAATACAATACTCAATACAATAGCAAATACTTTGTTCTCATAAAATTTACATGGTATCAGAGCGATATTCCTAAGGCCTCAGAAAATTCGAAATCAACAAAATTGTTGCAATCTAGTGTCGCGACACCAATATGGCAGAGGCGACGAACAGCACCAGTGAGGTACCATCATCACGCTTAACCGCCACATTGCTCAACGACCGAAATTTTCAATCATGGGCCCGAGCTGCGGTTCTTTCTCTCAATGAGAGGGATCTATACGACAATGTCACAGGTGATGCAAAAATGTCCGATCAAACAAAAGAGAAAGCCGAATACAAAAAATGGAAGAAGTCAGACCTCAAAGCCATGAACTCACTACTCCATTCCATAGAACCCAATATGTCTGACCTGTTTCTCTATCACGATACCGCTAAAGAAATGTGGGATGCCATCAACCGACATTTTAGCAAAAACAGAAATCATTCCCACATATACCATCTCAAAAGAGAAATTCATCAATTAACCCAAAAACAGAGATCAATCATCGAATACATAAGCGAGCTAAAAAGGAGATGGGAGGAATTGAACCTCTATCTCGTCAAAACCACAGATCCACAAATCATCAAAGAGCGAGAACAAGAAAGAGTGTACCAGTTTCTAGCGGGGCTTGACGAGTCCTACGAACCCGTTCGAGCTCAGATTCTATTATCGGCCGAGCTTCCGAGCCTTGACGACACGATGTCACTTCTTCAAGGTGAGGAATCGAGACGCCTCGTCATGGCCAGTACCTCAGCCGTGCAAGAAAAACCCGAGAAACCCGAAAATCATGCCATGGCTGCACTCCGAGCAAACCCTAGTTTTGGAAAAAAGGAGGGAACCTCGGGAAAATGCGATCATTGCAAGAAGGAGGGTCACGAAAAAAGCAAGTGCTGGTTCCTCCATCCAGAACTACGGCCAAAGTGGTGGAAAGACAACAGCGGCCTTCATGGCGATAACCCTAGGGGGGAGAAGAAGAAAGGATTTGCTGGGGCAGCCACGCGATCTGAACCGGGTGAAGAAAGAATGAAGCAAACCGGGTCCGACACTTTCTTCAATGGTTCGGGTGAAAGTGGTGCTGTAACCCGCTCCCATATCAGCTCCTTATTATCACAACTAAATGGGCTTTTAAAACAAGCCGAGCCCAGTAAAGGTTTTTCTAAAACTCAATTTTTGTTTAATAATTCTGATAGCAGCCCAATCAATTCCCAAACCGAAAATGATAAATTAAATCAAATAAAATGTACAAAATTAGGTATTTAAATCGAGAACACTCCCAAAATAATTTAGATTGGGTATTAGATTCCGGTGCAACCGATCACATGACCGGAAATAAAAACTTATTACACAATTATCAAAAAAATAAAGAACAAGAATTTGTATACGTTGCAAACGGTGAAAAAATGGAAATTTGTGGATATGGCTCAATCAACCTTTTTTTAAAGGAAATTAAACATGTTTTACATATAAAAAATTACACATCAAATTTATTATCTATAGGAAAACTTTCAAAAGAAATAAATTGTGAGATTATTTTTTCATCGAAAAATGTATTTTTTCAGGATATCATATCCAAGAGGATGATTGGCGAAGGGTTTTTTCAAAATGGACTCTATTTTTTGAATAGCCAAAAATTCAATTTCAACACGAAATTACAAGACATGGGAAGTTTATGGCATAGAAGAATTGGGCATCCCTCCGATAAGATTTTGAAATGTATTTTTAATTTTTCGAATTTGGATTGTAGTAGGTGTGAAGTATGCAAATTAGCGAAGCATACAAGACTTCCTTTTGTAACTTCAAATTCCAAAAGTAATCAAATATTTGAACTTGTTCATTCCGATGTTTGGGGACCCGCTCCTATAGACTCTTATAATAATTTTAAATATTTTGTTACATTTATAGATGATTTTTCGCGACTTACGTGCTTATTAAAAAATAAAAGTGAAGTTTTTTCTTATTTTCAAGACTTCTCAAATTTAGTTGAAAATCAATATAACACAAAAATTAAAATTCTTAGAACCGATAATGGAACGGAATTTGTAAATCAAAATTTTTCAAATTTTTTGAAACAAAAAGGAATTATACACCAAACTACTTGTGTTTATACCCCACAACAAAATGGAGTTTCCGAAAGGAAAAATCGTCATTTACTTGAAATAACAAGAGCTCTCATGTTTCAAAACAATGTTCCAAAGATTTATTGGTCGGATGCCATTCTCACCACAACCTATTTGATAAATAGGTTACCAAGTGTCGTTTTAAATAAAAAAAGTCCATTAGAAGTTGTTTACCAAAGAAATATAATTCGTAACCATTTACGAGTATTTGGATGTACATGTTATGTACACCAAAATAAACGAGACAAATTAGATTCTACTTCTATTAAGGCTATTTTTTTAGGATATTCATCTCAAAAAAAGGGTTACAAATGTTATGATCCTATAAATCATAAATTGTATATTTCAAGAGATGTAACCTTTTTTGAAAATGAGCCATATTTTAAAGAAATTAAAAATGAGCTTAATAACCATATTAGTACAAATGATTTTGTCATTCCTATGACTACTAATCAAATTGAGGAGCAAAGAGTTGTAGGAAATGAAGAAGAAGAAAATGAAGGCGAAAATAACAACACTTCTCAAAGCGAGGCCGAGGAAGAAGAAAACGAGAATATTGAAGAAAATGAAATTATTGATGAAGAATTTGCACCAAGGAGATCAACTCGGCCCACTCAACCATCAACAAGGTTACGAGATTTCGTAACCTATGAGGTTCAATATCCTATTCAAAATTATATTTCATATAGGAACATTTCGAAACACCATCTTGCCACTAGTGGAAAATGTGCAAACAGTATCGCCTCATCAGGATCGGTTAAAATAAAACACTGAGGCTAATACCTTTGGGATCGGGCAAACACGATAACCGCTCGTGATTGTTAAGTATTAACATCGGTTACAGGTTTAACCGATGTAGATAATGTGTATCAGGATCGGTTTACCTATACACCGATCCAGCTAATAAACAAGATCGGTAAAAAACACACCGATCTTGATTGTCAAGTATCCTGAACGGTTTTTTTTTATTAACCGATGCTAACAGTTAACATTCAAAATCGGCTAAATAGATAACCGATCCTGTAAAAGAATTTTAGAATAGAAGAAACATATGAATTTTTTGATTCCATAGAATAAGATTCAAATTTTTTCGATTCCATATAAGAAACATATGATTTTTCGAACTTTTCCTCAGACTCTTGCTTTTTTTTGAAGGTCCTTATCCTTCATTCAACTCTTGAACATGAAATATAATTTATTAAATTTTTTTTTTCATATTAAGTTCAGTAAACTCTGATGGAAACAGCAGAGAAGAACCACCGACTTGTGTAGACCCCCTTGTCCCCTCTTCCAGACCTAAATTTGGTGAAAGAAATGAGCGCCAATTTGTCCAGATTTGACATTTTCAATATAAATCCATATAGTAAGCAGAAAAAATAAAATTTGAAGAAATAATCGTTTTTTGCTTTAAAAAATCAAAAATTTGCAGATAAGCCATTCAGGATCGGTGTTTTAAGATCACCGATTCCGATGATTATCACGATCGGTGTTTAAGAATAACCGATCTTCATGGTTTCCAGGATCGGTGAAAACGTAAAAAACCGATCCTGATGAATGTCTTTCTGCCATTTTTTTTTTTCCTTTTCAGGCAGATATAGATATATATGTATATTGAAAATCATATAATTTCTTATCCACACCAATTATTCAAGCAACTCATTTGTGATTGACACCCATTATTCACACATGACATACAAATATGCAATTAAAACAAATATGCCAAACAAATCATAATTTAATCAAGCATCACACAACCATAAATAAAAACAACCATAATATCAATAATAAGGTAACTTGCTTAGTTAGATCATATAGATCTCAAAATGACAAGTTCATATCCAAAAGAAGTAAATTAACAAATTCATACCATATATAAGAAGTTAGATCATATAGATCTCAAAATAAACTTAATTAGTTGCAAAAAAAAATAAACTTAGTCTTCAAGAGGGCCGTCGCGCGATGCATGTTGGGCAACTCCATTCGACAAGTCGGAGGTCCTTGTTCTTCTCCTCCTCGCCAACACATTCCGGATGGAATGTGTTGCGATAACACTCACAACGGAGCACGGCATCCTCCTTGGCCAAGAAGAGGCACTCGAAGCACTCCACCATCTCAGCAAAGGTTGGAAGAGCATTCACCTCGAGCTCAACTTCTTCACCCTCACTGTCCTCATCACCGTCACTATCCGGATCGAGGTAAGGATTTGAATCGAGAATGCACTCAGCTAGGAGTGCCAAGGCCGGGTCATCACTGAAGAAGAACTCCTTCAACTCTCGCTTGGTGAAGTGCTGTGCAAAGTCATCGCCCTTGCTGGTTATGAACCGACGGCGAGGAGGCATTTCTAATACGAGAAAATACACTACAACGTAAAAAATAATGAAAACAAAGTGATCAAAGAAAGGAATTGGACATTAAAACCATGAAAAAGTGATCAATGAAAACCTACTGCAAGAAATGGCGAGTGTTGAAGGAGAGAAAATGGCAGATTTTTGAATTGAAGTTGAAAAGTTTGAGTGTGAAGAGGGGAAGAGGGGAAGAGGGGAAGGCGCCTCATTTTACGTGCCACCTTTACGTATCAGGATCGGTTATTAATAATACACCGATCCTGCGTGTGCACTACCGGCGTCGGTTTCAAATAAAAGACCGATCGGAATAGTATCGGGATCGGTGCACCATAATTAACCGATCCTGAGATTAGTTTTGCATTTAATATCCATCTACCCGATATTTTTCGGATCCGTATCACATGAGGCTCTTGTCTCAAGACATTGGAAAGGGACGGTCCAGATTTACTCTCAAAGAGTCTAGTATTAATTGTGCTTTGAGATTCGTAAAACGTCCTGACGATTTAATGTTAAAATCTAAATTCAAAACCAAAATTTTCATCTTCAAATGTCCAGAAGAAATCGTTGTGAGACGTTTTATAATCGTCCGAGACGTTTTCGGCGCCTCTTCGACCCCTGCGAACCGACTCTTCCTCTCTTATTCTTTTCTCTTCTTCTCTCCGCCACCCTAGCCCTTCAATCTCTACTACAACCACCACAAACCACCAAATCACTTATTTTAAAGTGATTTCTCCTCTCCTCTCAACCCTCCTTCCATTTCTCCTCTTAAAATCAAGGTTTTCTCCCTCCTTCTCTCTCTCCACCAAAACCCTAAATCTCGCCACCTTTTCAAATCCGGCAATCTGACCGTTCAATCGACGATCCGTCTTCATCATTGCACTTCTTGAGTTGTTCTCTTCACGGATTTGTACTTCAATATTCAATCGGTAATTTTTAATTTCTCTCTTCTATCAATGGCACCAAAACTCTCCAAATTGAATATCCTTCGAAAGAAGAGGTCTCGCAACGATGCGGGTCAATCTAGTGCCACTAAGATTGAACAGGATACCAATATTTATCGATCCAACACCTATTTATTTAGAAATCCAATTGCTCACACCAATTTCATGGGTCAATTTTCGGATCGAAAATTATCGAATTGTTATTATTTCAACAAGGCCTCGGTTACCTTCTCATTTCCCGAGGATGACAAAATTATCGGGTTTATCCGTCATTGGCCTTGGGAAAATTTGATCACGTGTGATGAACCCTATAGTGAGATGATTACCAAAACCTTTTATTGCAATCTCACTTTCTCCGAAGACCCATTTCTTGTCAAGTCCTATGTTTGTGGCCGAGAAATCATTCTCTCTTTGGACAATGTCGCCAGTTGGCTTGGGTTAGTCAATGAAGGTGAAAAAGCCTATCTTCTTCGGAATTGGCCCGAACTTGCTTTAGAATCATCCGATCACTACAAAACCTGGTTTGCTCGCCGTAACTTTGGCGTTAAACCCCTCTATGCCTCATCTCTTCCCTCTTTACATCGTTTGCTATTTCTTTTCGTTAACAATATTCTCATACCCAAAGCAACGATCAAATCTAACATTGAAAGAGGTCCAATGTACTATTTGAGGCACCTCATCTCCATGGATGAAAAACGGTTCAACATCCCTTTTATCATTCTTCGTCACATGATTGCTTGCTATTCTAGCTCTGTTGCCAATCTCCCCTATGGCCATTTAATTCATCGCATGATTCGCCTACATGGCATAACCGTCCCAAGTCATCTCATTCAAAATGAGCCTAATCATTTGCTTGATATTCTACCCAAACATGGTTGGGTCAAAAGTGTATCGGGTTCGGGTTTACCAATTATAAAACCTGACATCAGACCTATCAATGATTGGATAAAAGCTCCAAATGCTCTACCTAACCAATATTGGGATCCGTATGAAGAAGAATCGCCGGCTCAACCTGAACAACCACCAATACCACCAATGGCTCAAGATGAACTTCCTCAAGGAGCGGAAAATCAATTGGCTTGGATTGTTCAACACATGCAAGAATACCAAATAGCCAATAACAACCAATTTACCGCGATCAACAACGATCTTAAAATCTTGAAGTCAAGATCACGCAAAATCCATATTCAAGGTCGCAAAAACGCCGAAGCAATTTATGATATTGATCTCACCACTTCGGAACTCGCTCGGCGCTTTGTGAAGCAATATGGTGCTTCTAGTGGTGCGTCCACTAGTGCCCCTCACATACCTTCCGACGATGATGATGATGAAGATGATGAAGAGGGTGACGAAGGAGATGATGACGATGATCCCGAAATTTAAATCTCTATGAACTTTTACAATTAGAATTTGCTAAGTGATTGCTATGCTATGTTATTTGTGTTACATGAACTTTTATTATTTCTATGTTGTATGATTGCACTTTTATTTTTCCTATGGTATTTGACTTGAACTTTGTTAGGTATATGATTGCATGTTTAATCCTAAATTGATTATCTTTCGTATGGTTATATTTGTGATGATATGCATGTTCAAGACAATTGGAATTGCAATTTAGAGCACTTGGACTGAAGAAATCATCAAGTTATTTATCAAGCATTTAACCAGAGGAACGTTCTGAGACGTTTTTTAATCGTCGCAGACGTTTTAAGAATTCTCACAGAAATTTGAATTTTTGACCTAAGTTAAACTAAAACGTTTTCAACGTTTTACAAAACGTTGGGACGTTTTATGGCAGAATATCTTGATACTCATCAAGATCGGTTAATAACAAACCGATGCTGGTGATTATCAGGATCGGCTAAAAAATGAACCGGTGCTGATGATTATCAGGATCGGTATTATAACTTAACCGATCCAGATAATTAATTTCTTTCTCCCTTTCCGCAATACGAGGTCTTTTAATTTGCTCCCTTTCCAGTGCGCGATCTGTCTCTGCCCTCTTTGAGGTGTTTTCGTTCTCTGAACTCTCTCTACCCGAAACAAGTGTTTCTCTTCCTCATTTGTTGATCTATCTCGGTTGATGGTTGATTGAGGTAATATAAACCCGATTCCTTCATTTTTAATTTAAAATGCTAACTAATTTTAGGCACAATCCCATAGAGAATCAAGAAATTAGGAAATTCAAGTGTACGTTTTATATTTGATCTATAATTCTCGTTCTACAAGCACATATCAATCAAATTAACTTGGATTGATGAGACTCAAGAATGGTAAATTTGTTTTTATATTAGGGCTCATGTGGTGTATTTTGCTTCAAAAGCTCAACTCAATTCTTATTATTTTTGTAGATTGGCTATTATTGAGGAATCTGGTGCAACGATCTTCATCTCACTCGATTCGGCGTCGAAAAAAATTGTAAGTGCAACATGAACCTCGTGTTTGGCTTTGTGAATGAAACTTGATCATGTATTTTGATAATAGTATATATAGTTAATTAAAGGTATTTCCACCATTAGGTATCTAGCTAGAGTATTGTCTTACGAGCCACAACCCAATGAATAATGCCTTTAGGTCATAAAACCCGTTCAAAATTAATCCATTAGGGATTAATTTTGAATAGTCCCCGTTTTGGGACTGCTCTTTGAATACTTTGTCTCAATTAGGATGTGACCACTTGTTAGTCGTGTTTTAGTATTTAAGCGAATTTCGGCAGCATTTCCTCTTAGTTCCCCGAATATTTGGGGAACTAAGGGGAAATGCTGCCGAAATTCCCTTAAATACTAAAACACGACTAACAAGTGGTCACTACTGAGACAAAGTATTCAAAGAGTGGGATAGAATGGTAACCGGCCCCATGTAAGCCCTAGTGTGAACATTTAATATACCATATATTCCCTTGTGCTTAATTGTTTTTTTCTTATAATTGCAGATGGACCGCAGTTGGATGTACGGAACATCACGTATATCCAATGAATATATGGCCGGTGTTGATGAATTTATGAAAGTTGCTACGGACGATACGGCGAAGAATGGGACTGGGCTGATGTCGTGTCCTTGTCGTGATTGTAACAATATGAATAAATTTTCCAATCCCAACCAAGTGAGGAACCATTTAATCCGACGTGGATTCAAGCAACAATATAAGCGTTGGATATGGCATGGCGAGAGTTTGGAAACCGATATAGGTAGTGAGCATCAGGAATACCATACTGGTGGGAGTGACGGAAGTGGTGATGGACCACACGATGGGACCGATGATGCGGTGGTAGATGAAACTGAGAATATTGATCAAATGTTACGTGATTTAGAAGAGGATTTTGATAATGATAAGCAGTACTCTGTATTTGAGAATTTGTACGAAGATTCTAATAAGGAATTGTATCCCGGTTGTTCTAAATTTTCAAAATTGAAAGGTGTATTAAAATTGTATAACCTTAAAGCATCAAACGGTTGGAGTGATAAAAGTTTTACTGCGTTATTACAAACATTGAAAGAAATGCTTCCGGACGGAAACGAGATACCATATAATGTTTACGAAGCGAAGAAAATGTTGTGTCCAGTGGATTTGGAAGTTCAGAGAATACACGCGTGTCCAAATGATTGTATATTATATCGAAATGAGTACGAAGATTTCCACGAGTGTCCAAAATGTGGTGCATCACGTTATAGTAGAAAGCATCTAACCAGCGATAAAATGGGGAGTGATAAACCGGATAAAGGACCTCCGGCAAAAGTACTATGGTACCTCCCCGTGATACCAAGATTCAAACGTTTGTTCTCAAATGCCAAAGATGCGAAATTATTGCGTTGGCATGCCGATAACCGGAAAAGGGACGGAAAATTACGGCACCCCGCTGATTCTCCTCAGTGGAGAAATATTGACAGAAGATTTCCCGAATTTGGCGGTGACCCAAGAAACCTAAAGCTCGGGCTGAGTGCAGATGGAGTGAATCCGCACAGTAGCATGAGCAGTAAGCATAGCAGTTGGCCGGTTCTTTTGTGCATTTATAATCTTCCGCCGTGGTTATGTATGAAACGCAAATACATCATGCTGACCTTGCTGATATCAGGACCCAAACAGCCCGGAAATGACATAGATGTGTATCTAGCGCCGTTGATTGAGGATTTAAGCAAGTTATGGCATCCCGGAGTGGAGATATTTGATGCATATACCAAGGAGAAATTCACTTTACGGGCCATGATTTTCTGCACCATTAATGATTTTCCGGCCTATGGTAATTTGTCGGGTTATAGTGTTAAAGGGGAAAAAGCGTGCCCTATTTGCATGGATGATACAGTCGATATGTGGCTACCACATTCCTCGAAAAATGTGTACATGGGTCATCGTAGATTTCTTCCTGCCAACCACGCACACCGAAAGAGAAGGAAAGCATTCAATGGAAAGACCGAGAATGTCACAGTAAATTATCCATTGACCGGCCAACAAGTTTATTCGAGAGTAAAGGATATTGAAAATCAGTTTGGGAAATGGAAAAAAAAGGCGGTGAGAAAGAAAGGGTCTCCGAAAATTACATGGAAGAAGAGATCAATATTCTGGGATTTGCCATACTGGGAGCATTTAGAGGTTCGACACTGTCTCGATGTGATGCACGTGGTTAAAAATGTGTGTGATAACATGGTTGGAACATTGTTGAATATTCCGGGAAAGACTAAGGACGGTATCAATGCCCGAAAAGACATGCAATTCTTGAACATACGGCCGGATCTACAACCGGCAGAGAAGGAAAGAGAAAAGGGTAAACTTTGCACATACCTAAAACCCGCCATGCATACGTTGTCAAAAAAAGAAAAAACAAGTTTATGTGAATGCCTTCATGGTGTAAAAGTACCATCTGGATATTCTTCAAATTTTAAGAACCTGGTTTCACTGGAGGGATTAAAATTGATAGGTATGAAGTCCCACGACTGTCATGTTTTACTGACACAGCTTCTTCCTGTTGCAATTCGGGGCATATTGCCACCGTGCGTTAGACAGACGATCACAAAGCTTTGTTTTTTCTTCAACGCCATTTGTTGCAAAGTAAATGATCCTGATACGTTAGATGCTTTGCAGAAGGAGGTTGTCGTCACTCTCTGTCACCTTGAAATGTATTTTCCGCCGTCTTTTTTTGATATAATGGTTCATTTAATTGTTCATCTAGTTAGAGAAATTAAGATGTGTGGGCCTGTTTTCTTGCGGTACATGTATCCGTTTGAGAGATACATGGGATTGTTAAAGGGATATGTGAGGAACCGATATCGTCCTGAGGGCAGCATTGTAAGAGCATATGCTGCCGAAGAGGTGATTGAGTATTGTACTAATTATCTGGATGATTTAAAAGCCATCGGCATCCCTAAACCTCGGCACGGCGGAAGACTTCACGGGGTAGGCACCTTGGGATCGAAATTAATCGTGCCCTTACATACAACGATGACCCTAGCACATTTACATGTTTTGCAGCACCTCACCGACGTTCATCCTTATTTGGACGAGCACATGACTTTCTTGCGTCAACAGAATCCTAGGAAATCCGATAAGTGGTTGATTGGAGAACACAATGAAAAGTTCGAAGGATGGTTTACACGTAGAGTCATGAAAGCTCCGGAGGGAGAAAACATTAAAGAAGTTGTCAAAATGTTGGCTCTCGGTCCAGTCCATGTCGTGAAAACCTTCCAAGGATTTGACATCAACGGGTATACATTTTACACAAGAAGTCAAGATTTGAAGAGTACCGTGCAAAACAGCGGAGTGACTGTGGTAGCCGTGTCGAGTGATTTTTCAGGAGCTAAGGGTGCCGGACCATCGCATGCCTCGATGTCGTATTACGGGTTTATCGAAGAAATTTGGGAGCTAGATTACAGAAAATTTAAGATCCCGATATTTCAGTGTAAATGGGTCGACAACCGTAAGGGCGTTAAAGTTGACAACGATGGTTTCATTTTGGTGGATTTCAATAAGGTTGGATACAAGGATGATCCATTTATACTTGCAAGACAAGCCACACAAGTGTTCTACATAACTGATCCGGCCGATCGTTTAAGACATGTTGTCCTCTCCGGGAAAAGACGTATTGTTGGGATTGATAATGTAGACGACGAAGAAGCGTACGATCATTTTGATGATATACCTCCTTTTTCCACTGGCATGGCATCTTTACCAACTGTCGTGGATAATGAAACAAGTCACATGCGCAACGATCATAATGAAGGAGAATGGATTGAATAAATTTGATATTCAATGTTTTATTGGTATATATGTCATATCTAGATTTTTTAATCTTTTCCGACTTGAAAAAAAACTTCAATGTTCCTGACTTAATGAGTTTATTAATTTTTTTCCAGGAGGCATTATAATTACTTGACTATGGGGGTTGCATGCAAGGTGTCATAAATATTTAGACTTTTTTGTGTTATTATTGTGTTGTTTAGTAAATTATTGTGTTATTTAGTAAATTTTGAATTATACAAATGTGATGCTAATCATGTAAATGTAAATTATGTGAATGTATATTTGATGCATTACATAAATCCATTGAAATTATGTAACAGTGATTTAGTTTTTCAAAGTACTGGATTAAATATGTACGCATCAGGATCGGTTATTAAGTTAACCGAACTTGATCACAGTATGCAGGATCGGTTTTTTAACAAAAAACCGATCATGATGATATATTTTCGCGGTGATTTAATTTGGCGCCTCTCTGGCTACTTAGCGAAAATTGGTCTCCTGAATTCATTTTCAAAACTCGATCTGAGCTCACTGATCCCTCTCTCTCTCGCTAATCTCTCTCTCTCTCGGGCGCACTCCGCCTCCCTCGGTGCACTCCGCCTCTCTCGGTGCTAACACCGCCTCTCTCGGTGCTAACACCGCCTCTCTCGTATTCTTACGGTGCTCACGCCGCCGCCTCTCCGCCGCCTCTCTCGCCGCGCATTCTCTCCCCGGCACCTCTAGTGCCGGTGCTATCGGTGGTGCTTCCATCTCTCTCGGACTAATTTCGCACTAATTTCGGGTAAATGCTCAAACACCTTTTAACTGGTACCTTTAACTGGTACCTTGAGTTCACCTCTGCTACCGGACTAATTTAACTGGTACCTTGAGTTCACCTTTTAACTGGTACCTTTTAACTAATTTAACTGGACTAATTTCGCACTAATTTCACTGTGTTGCTGTTGCTGGTACCGGACTTGGTTTTCATAGTTTATATTGTTCAAAGTTGTATTGTTCAAAGTTATATTGGGATCAAGGTTTACATTGTTCAAAGTAATATGCTTCCCCAAGTTTAGAAAATTCACATGTTGCTCCAGTTTTGAAAAAACAGCACGAATACACATGCTGCTCCAGTTTTGAATATTCTAAAAAAATAGCAGGAAAATCCAAATAAATCAAATTTTCACTCTAAATTGGTTGTTTTTTTATTCTCTATCTAACCGTTCAGATGGCTAGTGGTGCTGGTGAGGCTAGTGGTGCTGGTGAGGCTAGTGGTGCTGGTCATCGAGCTGCTCCTATCATGCCTAGTGGTGCTGGTGAGGCTAGTGGTGCTGGTGAGGCTAGTGGTGCTGGTCATCGAGCTGCTCCTATCATGCCTAGTGGTGCTGGTGAGGCTAGTGGTGCTGGTGAGGCTAGTGGTGGCGGTAGCGAGCGCGCCTCGGGTGAGAAGCGAGTAAGAGGGCCTTCCCAACTTGCTACCGTCGTTAATCAGACCGGCAAGCATGTTGAATTTGATGCACTTGGGAGGCCTATTATTAATAGGCAAACCACTAAATACCCCTCGCACCTTGGGATATTGGTAAGAAGGAACGTTCCTATAACGTGCCTAGAGTGGTCTCAGGTAGAAGACGACGTGAAGGAAAAGATATGGAACCAAATCCAGGTAAATAACATGGTCCTAAGCTCACAAGCTAGCAAAGTTGAATTTAACTCACGTAAACTTTGATTTCTGTTTGTTTGGCAGATGGACTGGAATATTGATGGTGATGATCAATATTTGAAGAAGAAGATAATACAAAAAATGGCAGAAATGCACCGAAAGTTCAGAGTAGCTCTGACTAAGCACGTCAACGCAGGTACAAAACATTCTAAAACGTCCCGGACGATTGTCAAAACGTCTGGACGATTTAATTAAATTCTCAGACTTCAAAATAGCTTTTTAATTATGACAAAAAGTACAAAAACGTCCTAGACGATTCGTAAAACGTCCTGACGATTTAATGTTAAAATCTAAATTCAAAACCAAAATTTTCATCTTCAAATGTCCAGAAGAAATCGTTGTGGGACGTTTTATAATCGTCCGAGACGTTTTCGGCGCCTCTTCGACCCCTGCGAACCGACTCTTCCTCTCTTCTTCTTTTCTCTTCTTCTCTCCGCCACCCTAGCCCTTCAATCTCTACTACAACCACCACAAACCATGCAAGGAAAGTACAGATTAGCTCTGACTAAGCACGTCAACGCAGGTACGACGCCCGACCTTGAGAAGCTCTCGATCACACAAGAAGCTTGGGATGCCTTTGTCGAGTCCCGCCGGTCGGATGAATTCAAGGTCACTTTTTTTAACTATAAACGTTCAATGAACCTAATTGTTTAATTGTTCAACGATTTTCATTACTCGTAATTGTTTCTTTGGGTAAATTGCAGAATAAAAGCAATAAGGGGAAGGAGAATCAGTCCAAGAACAAGTATAAACATTACCTGGGATCCAGAGGGTACAGCGGTGAGAAATTCCAGAATAGGCTCAAAGAAGCATTCCAGAAAATTGCAAACTCTAAAGCAGTAAGTAGTGATCCGTCTACCCAGGGGTCAACTACTATACTGTCACAGGAGCAGTTTCTTGATATGTCTGTTCAGTATAGGCATGTCTCGTGGACACTAGGACACACGAAGCCGACTTCCGATGGCGAGGAACTTCTTTATCCTAACCCGGACACAGAAGCAATCGTCAAGACTATTGTGAGGATTTAGATATTTTCATTCCTTGAAATTCAACTCTAATTTATTATGTGATAACAGGTTGCCATTGTCATTTCAGGAAGAACAACAGGAGGCTTTCAACAAAGGCTTGTTGCCCGTCGATCGTTACGACGATGTTCTAGGAAAATCTCTGCCGAATCCGGAACATGCTGGGAGGGTGAGAGGCCTTGGAGCTCTGGTGGGTATTAAAAAGGCATATCAGGGAAGCGGAAAAAGGAGGAGACACGTGCTTTCTGGGTCTGGCGCGGACATTGAAGATAGGATACAGAGAGAAGTGGCGGCGAGAGTACAAGTTGCAGAGGACAGAATAAAGGAAGAAATGGAGGAGAAAATGAAGGTAATGTTAGCGGAGCAGATGGAAACATTGATGGGCCGAGGAATACTCGCGGAAAGCCCAACAGCCACTCACAGCCCAACAGCCGTAGCGAGCAGCTGCCAGTCAGTTGGACCACGGACTTCCCTCTTTTTCCCGATGGAGGTAATGCAAATAAATACATATTTTTCCATCCAAATAAAAAAAATAATTCTATTACGTACATGCCTTAGTTTTATACATATTATTCCTTCGAATGAATTTTTGTAGCATGTACAGCCGTCGCAACGAGTATGCAGACTTCTCATGCATCGAGATGGGAAGAAGGTTGAAGTGGCTTCGGGGACAATTAATGTTCCAGTAAATCCTGGAGAGACCATTCACACGAGGCCTGTACCACCTGACCATGCAAGGGTAATGGTGGATGCAGTGGTCCCGGGTGAAGAAGACACCCCTCTACCTGTACCACATGAAGACATGCCAACCATCATCTCAGCCGTTGGCAGCTCCACCGCATGGCCGATGGACCTGATATCCATTGATCAGGTAAAAAATGCATATTATTATTACAACTTCTTATAGTTATAAATTTGTATCTATATGGTAGAGTTTTAGTTGATGGTATTATGTTAATTGCAGGAACCACCCAATGTTCGTACTGGTGGGGATGTGGTACAAACTGAAACAAACATGTTTGGTGGTATCGATTTTGTCCGTTTTCCACAGTCTTGTACCCATCTGCGTGATCGGTTCTTGAGCCAACCTAACAAAGCATTTCACGTCAACCAGCCACCTGACCTTTTCCATCATGAAGAACCCCTGGTAGTCAATGCAGATGATTTTTTGACGTTGGTTAAACCAAAGGAGTGGCTCACCGGACCGATTATTCAGATCTTCATGATGTGAGTTAACATTCGTAATAATGGTAGAATGTACTACTTTTAATCCAAAATGAAAAAATCGAGATCACCTGTATTCCCTTTTTTGCAGGTATCTGCAGAAATACAACAAGGAGGAACATCGAGAAGATGAGCGTGTTGGTTTCATGGACCCCATGAGAACCAATTTACACTTGTTGGAGGGTGGTGCCCAATCAATAGAATACGTTGAGAAATACTTAAAGGTTGTACTGAGAGAAAACCGGAGGAAGAAACTGATATTCATACCGTATCATCAGAAGTTAGTGCTATATATACATTCTAATTTTATTAAGTTTCTTTCATTTCGTATAAATCAAATTGGGGACGGCTAATTTGCTGCCGGCAGCATTCTGGCCAGCTGCTGCCGGGGGCATTTCGGCCATTTCTGGTGTTCAAACAACAACTTTTTTTATATAGATGTTCAATCTATATTATAATCTACTTGGAGACCAAATTTTACATTTTTTGGAATTTTTTTACTATTTATTAAGCCACTTTGAAAATTCCAGATCACTTGATCCAGATTCAAAGTGGCTTAATAAATAGTAAAAAAATTCCAAAAAATGTAAAATTTGGTCTCCAAGTAGATTATAATATAGATTGAACATCTATATAAAAAAAGTTGTTGTTTGAACACCAGAAATGGCCGAAATGCCCCCGGCAGCAGCTGGCCAGAATGCTGCCGGCAGCAAATTAGCCGGACCCAAATTATAGAATGTGAGATGATACAAAACCTAATTTGCAGAACACATTGGCTCTTGGTCGTGCTTATGCCAAGGGAGAGTCAGGCGTACGTGTTCGATTCTCTCAATAAGACCGCTGGTAAGAAATCGGCTCCACTTCACCCGAAGATCATCGATGCGCTCAAAATGTATGCTTTTCAAGCTTTTATTTGTCAAATCTATAGATTTTCATTAATATTTTTCTTAGAATTGGTAGTATTTTTTTCAACAGGCCCTACCAATTGGACCAGATGATTGGAGGAGTTGGAAAATGCTCTAATTTCAAGATTAATTATTGCAGGGTAAGTACTTATTTTTTAACTTCTCTTGTTGTTTGTAAATTGCTAAGTTGGTGATGTTAAACGAGGGACTTAGATGTAAAAAATGGTGAAATTTGGTTATGATATGATTATAGGGACCTAGCTGCAAATTAAAATTGGTCAAAATCTATATGTGCAAAAATTGTTTAATTTTTTTAACTATCTTGATGTGTAATGTAGTGCCCACAACAAAATGGAGGTTGGGAATGTGGATATTATGTCATGATGCTCATGCACGACATAATACATCGCTTCCTCCGTGATTTTCCGAAAATGAAGGTCTATATACATTTATATATTTTCCAAAAGTAAGCATAGTTGCTTCAAATATAATTAAGTACATATTTAATTGTGTTCTTATATCATTTAAAAAATGCAGGACTTACCCACTAAGTACCCGGTTTACAGAATGGACGAGATTCGCAACTCGTGGTGTAACTTTTTCTTAAAGGAGGTAATCATTCAAAAAAGTAAAACAATTTAGAATGTGATAATTTGTAATAATTTGTAATAATTTAGGAGCTTAATAATTCTATGATATGGTGTATGGATTTAGGAGCTTAATAATTTAGGATGTGATACTTTTCTAATAATTTAGGATGTGTATTGATTTGTGGTGATTCCTGATGCATGTGATATCCTATATAGGCCAGCAAAATATACTGGAAGCTGGCCAAATATAAAATAAATTTTTTTAAAACACAGTAAAACATCAGTATCGGTTATTAATTTATTAACCGATTCGGATCACTATCCGCATCGGTTATTTATACACAACCGATTGTGATAACAACCTTCTGGATCGGTTCGTATAAATAAACCGAACCTGCTAGTTATCTGAATCGGTTTTTAACAAAACCGATCCAGTTGCTCTATTGTTATATTAAAAAATATTTTATAAATTGGCCGGAATATTGGATCGGTTTGTTAAAAACCGATCCAATTGTTTAATTAATTTGCCCAGATAATAAATATAGGATCGCGTGATAATAAACCGATCCTGGTACTTATATTCCGGGATCGGTTTAATGTTTAACCGATGCAAATACTGGACAAGTCGGGATCGGTTTTATTTTTAACCGATCCAAATACTATGAAGTCGGGAGCGGTTGGAATAAATAACCGATGCAGATTCTGGATGATTGGGATCGGTTACTTAATAAAACCGATCGCGATAACTAAAACTAGGATCGGGTTTACATTAAATATCCGATCCAGATTGTTTCTATCTGGATCGGTTGTTTAACCGATACAGTTGAGATTGACTACTTGTATCGGCTGGAACAGGATCGGCTGTAGGTCCGATCCTGATGTGCGAGTATACCCGATCCTGATTTGTGTTTTTCCACTAGTGATTGTTGGAGTCAATCAAGAGAAAAAACTCATGTACTATATTGTCCCTTTTATTTTTTTTGGCATTGTAACAAATTCAACAATTGAACTTATTTTTTTAAAATTAATCACAGAACTTATTTTTTTAGGCATCGTGAGAACATTAGCATTATATTGTTATATTTATGGCTTATTTATATTTATTTTTAGATTATTATGACTCATTTATATTTATTTTTATGGCTTCTTTATATTTGATCCGACAAACAAAAAATATTTTCAGATTAAATGACATTTAAAACAAAAATCAAAACAAATAAAACAATTAAAAAAAAACCTTTATCATAAAAAAAAACTTTGCCGCAGGGGCATTGTGTGGCCCCCTGACTGGGGCCGCATCAGCATTGTGCGGACCCCAGTATTTGGGGCAGATCATCGGTGCGTCCTGGGTAGAAATCGAAAAACCCAGAAACAGGAGTGTTTTGGTTTTTTTTTTTTTAAATGGTATAAATAAAAATTTCGGCAAAAACATAGATAAATAGGAGTAGAACTAGGGTGTTCCTAAGTTCATCAAGTCTCTTTGTGAACTCAATTCTAAAAGCTATCG
>JAJGRW010000912.1:354718-378349 GCA_025461045.1 Carex parvula
AAAAAAATATATATGGGAGTTTGCATTACACCATATTGATTTTTATAGACGACATAGTTCTTATTTATCAACCAACCACGAACGAAAATATTATCCATTAATTTGCATATTATGATCTTTTTTTGGAAACAAGTGGAGGTACTAATTGGTGAGTGGTGCAAGTCCTTTTCAGTTTGAGCCCACTCAGGTGCAATTTAATTTTGTTGTCTGTCTCTATTCCTCTTTGTAATCTTTTTTTTTTTCCCTACTTTATAATCTTTCAGTTATCTTTTATTCTTGTCATGTTCTGACGCTTTTGTGTGGAATTAAGATAATAAATATGTCCCATCAGAGTTCTTATCCACTGTAATGTAACACCACCAATAGTGAGCAGCCTAATAAAAAAAAATCTTCACAGATTGTATTACAAACTTAACATCTTTTATGACAATTTACAGAATTATTTGGCTTCGGTCAACGTAACTATTGTATGATTGGTATCACAATATTGCTCGAGTAAATTATTAATTTCATCTTTTGGAAGAAAAAAATGTAAGTTTAGTTCCTAAAACAAGTATCCAATAACTTCAAATATTTTGAGAAAAATTCTAAAGCTATGTATGCTTAACTAACTAAACAACAGAAAGAAGCATATTATTTGAAACAGAATCGTCCATAATAAGTTGTTTAAAAAGAAAAAAGAAAAAATAAGAAACATTTCGGAGGGTTTTTTTTTTTTTTTTGAAAGATTATTGGCAGCCTCTGCCAAGAAGCAAAGGTCCAGAGGAGAATATGTTATTCAGGGCTTTCAAGCTTTGAGAGGATAAATTCATGAACAAAACCGCATCATGGGGTGTCAGATAGGTTTGATTCAGATGATCTTAACTTTAGATCAATTTGATGTTCTGACCCTTCAAATTGGATTGATTTTCTGAGCTCGGATAACCATTCTTGTGGGACCCACGACAACGAGCTGCATTAATTGTTTCGTCTCGCACTTGCAGCCAATTTGTTGAGAATTCATGTGCAGATTTTGTTTTTTTTTTTCTTTTTAAGAAAGAACTCGTGGGAATATATTCATCAGTATAAAATATTACGGCGAGTGAATATAGAAATACTACATAAGTATTATAATTTAAAACAATACATCGAGTCATACAGAAAACCATCTAGAAATATGACGTGTAAAAACAAATTAGCCTTTTGAAAGAATTTGAAGAAAATATACGGCAAGGTGTATGGCCGGAGCTAAAAAATCTTTAAATTAAGGTCAAATACTATACTGAATATTAATATCAAAACAAATTCGAGGATTTAGTGAAACTCGTTATGGAGGTAAATAATATAATAATTTTCATGCTTCTACGGAGTTAAAATATTTTTTTTTTAAGAAAAATACTAAATATGGACATATAATTAGATAAAAAAAATGGAAAACATTAACCAGAGTTCAAAGCTATTGAATCCTAGCTAGATGGTAAAGAGAAACATCACTTCATCTCTTTCTTTTTATTAAGTATCAAGGTGGTTATATTTGCACAACCAGTTCATTAGTTTCGCAAGAATTGGTGTCTCTCACTAAAATAGAACCCTACTTTTGTAAAAATTAAATCATACGATTACAAAGAACGATCTGAATTATATAAAAAAAATAATCCTTGAATAACAGATAGAATTGAGCTGAACTGTTCAATTTAAATCATATGGTCCCGAATTGGAAAAGTAAGACCCTACTTCTTCTATGCATATTTATTTTCTCTCCTGTGTCTTTCTTATTTTCTCTCCTGTGTACTCAAACAAATTGTACTCAAATTTCTGGATGCAATGTAGAATCTAATTAGAAAAGCCGTAACTCCCACGGCAATTTAATTATTGAATCTGGCAAATCAAATTTCTTCCACAAATTTGTAAGAGATGACTGTCATTTTAACCAAAGACTTCAATTGCTGAATTTTCCACAGTGAAACTTACTGTTAATTATTTATTTAAGTGATGAATTGACTGATGACAACTATAGATGAAAGCTGCACGTTCTTGATTACATGAGGCACAGATATAATAGTCACATGGACCAGAATTCATACTTACCTATGCATGGGCTATGGACCAAAGTGTTCTGGCACAGGAGCACTTGACCACATGTCCAGCAGTGTCCTGAGAAGTGAAACAGAGTCGTTAGCATGCTTCAAATTATATTATTACCATGTGTTCTGACTAAATATCCTTTGGATGTAGACCACTACATGTTTCCATGTAATTTAATATCAAACAGTCACAATATATAGACTTCCTAGTTATAATTATGTAGGTCTTTCATCTAATACCTGATGATCGACCCTTTCATATCTGATGATCATATAATTAAGGTAAAAGTGCATAGAAGTGGGCTAAAATGAAGGAAGAGATAAGGGAGAAAGCCCATACTGGAATTCGCACCAAAGGAAAACATTACTTGCATAGCCCAAGGCCCAGCCCAATTAAATGACTAAAACATTTATTATTACAATTCAATTCAATTCTATTCTATATAATCATATAATCTAAGGGACCACAATATTTCTCTTTACATCTTAACTGTCTCGTCAAAATTTACACTTAAGATATCCGGTACGTATATTTCACCTCAAACTTAATTGATTTGGATTTAATTAAATTTTTCCGATTTGATCAACAAATTCGAAGAAAAGAAAGACCTTTTTTGAATGGGAAACAAAACTAGAAATTCAATTTTGACGGAAAAAATTTGAAATTTTGAATCTTAATTTCAATGGGATAACAAAAATCACCCCTATCTCAACAGATCAATTTGCACAACCAATATATTAATCTTCTTCATGTTCGTTAGAACAAAAAAAATAATTACAGTTAAAATATCAAAAAATCGTTTTTACATCAGATTTGCAAGAGAGATCTTTTTAGTCTCCACTCTTTCATCTTAAAAGAAAAACACTTTTTCATTTGTTTGCGATTAAACATTAATTGATTTCTATTATTCCTCTGTCCAAACGCAGCTCAATAATCTGTAAATGAAGGGAAACACCTCTCACCTCTTCTTCTCTAGAACACAGTCTAAACAGTACCTCTTAAAATAATCAAGAAGATACAGTGAATAGGAATGACTACTTAGAATGTCTAATTTCATTTAGGGGAGATTTTAGGATACCAATAATTTTTTATATTTGAGTAAAGTCGTAGGTCAATTAATTTACCAAGCTATTTATAACATTCAAGATCTCCATTAATTTGGAACATGAAATTTACTAGAGCATTGCCTTTTGCCATTAAATCATAGATTGATTCTCGAAGACCAACAACTTTGAAATTTATTACCAATCATTTTTTATTTTACATGATGCATAGTCATCTCCACCCCGCTTACTGTGATTTTTATATGAAAATATATATATAGAGATCAAATTTTATATTTTTAGAATTAATTTACTATTTTTGAAATAAGTAGAAAATCACTTATTCTGAATCACTGAAAATAGTGATTTTTTACTTATTTAAAAAATTAATAAAAAATTATTAAAATACATAAAATTTTGTTAGAAAGTACATTTGTATATAATAAAGATCATGTTGAACGGGTTGAATCAATATTTTGAACTTTGAAAATAAATAAGGGTCAATCTTCATTATGCATATATAGTCTTTTTTTTTATCAAAATTTTGTGTTAGGAAAAAATAAGATAACATAACTTTTCTTCGATTGTTATTTGAAGTATGAAGCAATGGCGAGCTGATGATATTTTTTTTAAATAAAATTTTTGTAACGAGTTGAACAAAAAGATGTCACAACAATACAATGAGGAATAAAAGTATGGCACTAAAAAAAGGTTTTCATTCGGACCTTCATTTGACCCTATGTTGCATGGATACTGGTACGGATATCATATCGGATATGATACATATACAACGATATGGTAATTTTCAAAAATCTAGAACGATACAGCTTTATACATATTATTTTTTATTATTTTACTAGTCGCACTTGTTTATTTCAATATTACAAAAAAAATATAAATCCTACATATATAAAAATAAATATGTTGGTGAAAAATGAATATCCGATTTGTATTCATTTAGTACCCAAACCATATATGTCTAATATCTAATATGTATCTGAAAAATAAAAATATATACATATATAATTTTACCACTACCCGATCTGTATCTGATCTATTTGCACACTATAACATAATCAATCATTTTAGATTTTAATCCACTCCAGTGAAATATTTTCACAGGATACAGCCATCTCCACTCCGCTCAACTTTATATGAAAATTTATTAGAGACCAAATTCTATATTTTTAATTTTTTAAAATAGTTAGAAAATTACTTTATCAAAAACATATAAACTATTCGAAAATAGTAATTTTATAGTTTAGATCATGTTGAATGGTTTAAAGTAACTGTTTGAACTTTAAAAACAAATATATAAAATGATAATATAAACCAATCTGCGTTATACATTTTTTTTTATCAAAAATTGTGCGTTAGAAAAAATGAAATGGTATATAACTTCTCTTTGATTGTTATTTAAAATAAAAATTTAGTAACGGATTAAATCTAAAAAAAACGGTCACAACAATGGAATGAGGAAACAAAAATATGGCACTTAAAAAAGGTTTTAATTTTGACTTTCATTTGACCAAGTAAAATATCAAACTTGTTGGTTTTTATGAAACAAAAATGAAGAATAAATGAATAATAATTTGAAACGGTTTATACAAAAGGTTAAATATCTAGAAACCATATTATTCTTTTTATTATTTTTCTAAAAATAAAAAGGTGATTGTTTTAGCTCCACGTGGAAGAACCATCAAAATAGAAAGGTTCTAGAAAGTAGGTACCACACTGTTGTCAGAAAGTGGGGTCCGTTTGTCATTGACAGCGCGACCAAAAAATAGTCTGTTATCCCAGCACGCTTTTGTAGGGCTGCTGGACTAACTAATTAATGAATACTCGTAGAACATTTGAAACAAAGGAAGTATTATCACTGAAATCCGGGCCCACAGTTCGCCGAAATCCTGGATCAACCAATTGGGATGTACTTTTGAATCCTCTCCATTTATATAATTAATGGATGAATCCAGTAGTTTTGGGACCTCCCAGCTCAACTCAACATCCCTGCCGAAGTAACTGTGTAGCCATCTTAAATCAGGACCGTTGTTTTTTCATTGACTTGAGGTAATAAAGCTCATAATTTCTCACGGCTTCCTCGTGTTTTCATTTTTTTTTAATTTCTTGCACTCTCTCTCTCTCTCTTCTCTCGCGATGCGCTCGGAACACAGAAGAGGCGAACGAAGCAAAGAGAAATTTTAACCTGAGAAGAGAAACTCACCACCTAGGGTATTCTCGTCGCGCGCTCTTAGATCAAAATCTTTCAGGTTTTGCTATTGCATTTCTCAAATCCCAATTCTCACGGTTCGAATTGGGGTCGTTCGACCCACCTTCGATCTCTCTCTTTCAAATGGTGTTTCGTTTGATCTGTGTGAGGTGTTTTTTGTCGATTTGGGGTAAGTATTTTGGGGTTAGGGTTTTGCCTCAATTGGTGATTGTTTTAGTGCACAAGCTCAAATTGGGTTTGGATAAAGTTACTTGAATTTCAAAATTTAAGCTGGGTAAAACCCAAATTGATCCGCATTGAGAACTATCTTACTAATTCAACAAACAACCTTACTTAAACTTCTTTTCAAATTGTAAATTGCAGCGAAGAAGCTCAATTGTGGAAATTAGGGTTACTTGAATTTTAAAATTTTAGCTGGGTAAAACCCAAATTGATCCGCATTGAGAAGAATCTTATCTTTCTGTTAATTAGCTGATTATGGAACATTAATCTTAATAATTCAACAAACAACCTTGCTTAAACTTATATTTGAATTGTAAATTGCGGCAAAGAAGCTCAATTGTGAAAATTAGGGTTTCCTTGGCCATAAAGCAAAATAGTTTACTTGTGCCACATTTATAGTTATCCATACTTTGATTGCTAATTAGTAGCATTTTTTTCTCTCTGTAGGCGAATTAACTCTTTTAGTTTACTAAAGGAAGCGGGCTTTTTTAATACAATGATGGGTAAATCCCAAAAGATCTCAAAAAAGCGTCCTGTGGGATTTATACCTGATTATCGGAATGTGGTAGAGACAGTTGGCGAATCGGAGGTTTTTGCAAGCCCGACCCGGATTGACTCAGAGGATTCCTGTGCACCAAACCCTAAGTCAACCCGTTTAAATGCAGTAAAAACCAAAGGCTTTGATGTACCTCTCCAATTCTTCTCTCTTTCTAAGCTTTCTCTGTCTGAAAAAAAGGAGCTTGAGTCCCAGCTCAGAGGAGAACTCGAGCGGGTCCGGAGCTTCCAAAAGCAGTTCCATACCAGTAATTTTGCGGGGCCCACTCGACCTGGTACAAAGAAACAAGAGCATAATTCACTACAAAAGAACCCCAAATTGGATCGGGTGAATTCTTCCAAACCCGTAAAACCCACTTCTCGGCCAGTACAACTGCCACCTCCTCCAGCTAACAAGCCCCAACTCTGTAACAATCATGTAATGGTGATGAAGCAATGCGAAACACTCCTTAAAAGGCTTATGGCGCATCAATATGCATGGGTTTTTAACACGCCGGTCGATGTGGTTAAGTTGAATTTACCCGATTATTACAATGTGATAAAGCACCCAATGGACCTTGGTACAGTAAAGGAAAAACTCAGTTCTGGGTCTTATATGACTCCATCCGGGTTTGCTTCTGACGTGCGGTTAACCTTCGCTAATGCCATGACTTACAACCCAGCTGGTAATGATGTGCATGTAATGGCTGATGTCCTTGCGAAATTTTTCGAGGCAAGGTGGAAACCCATAGAGAAAAAAATAGGGATGGTTGAACAGCCAATTGCTAAAAGAGAAATCACTGGAGATAAGAAGGAGGTTAAAGGACGAGAAGCGAAGGGGGTTCTGCCGAAGAAGAGAAAAGCGGAGCCCCAAGTTGTACGCGAAATGGATATGGTGAGAGAGAGCCCGAAGAAAAGAAAAATGACTGATGAACATAAGATTAAACTTAGTAGAAGACTTGAATCGATAGTGGGTGAATTGCCAGAGCATATAATAGAGTATTTGAAGCGGCATATTTCAAATGATAGTCAGAGTGGGGACGATGAGATTGAGATCGATATCGATTCTCTTGCTGATGAAACTTTATTTGAGCTTGAGAGGCTTCTGGACGAGTTTATGAGTGAGAAAGAGAAAGAAGAAGCCCTTGACCAATCAAAGAATGAGCTTTACGAGACAAAGGTTCATACTGCTTTAAATTTTCTTTTCTTTTTGTCGAATTGTAATTTAGGTTGTTTCGAACTTAGTCTTTTCCAAATTAATCACTGAATTTTTTTTTGAATCAATAGTGGTTCATCAAAATATCATACCAGAATTGTCTTTCAGTATTGGTTTTAGCTGCGAATTAGGTCTTGAATGAATTACTTTATTTATGTTTGAAGTTCTTTCTCATGTAGGTCTTGAATGAATCTGGACTCAGCAATTCATCAATGCACGAAGGCAAAGGTAATTAATCAATATATGCCCCTCACCCCCAAAAAAAAAGGAAATGGAAAAACAACTTTTGAATAATTTAAACTAATATAAATTGAAGCTATACTTGTACACCCAACACTATCTTAGAATGTTTGATAATAGAATCCATTTATGTGCCTTAGTATTGCTATTAAGAATTCTTTCTATTTGTTTGTTTGTTCGTTTTCTTTGTTGGGTTGTTGATCTAATCCTCAATTTGTGTATGTAATTTAGGCCATGAACCAGCAGAGGAGGAGATGGATATAGATATAGGAGGCAATGAACCTCCCATGTCTAGGTATTCTCCAGTTGTGATTGAAAAGGAGACACTTCAAAGAAATAGCAAGTGTGACACTTCAAGCTCCTCCAGTGATAGCTCTGCATCTACCTCCCATGGTTTGTTCTCTCTCACTTTCTTTGGGTAAAGATATTGACAGAGCAGTTTTGCTTCATGCAGCGCACGGATTAAAGAGTTAAAACAGTACTGCATGTAACTCCTGTGCTGTATAAAGCAAAAACTTCTCTGTCAATATCTTTACCCTTTCTTTGGTTTGTTTGTAGCGGGGACAATATTTGTATATACCTATCAGTAAAAATGACCATGTCTTGTCAGAATGTGCAAGGTTTTTCTCGTTTTGCAGTAATACACAGGATATTTTTAGTTTCTGGTATAGTTTAGGTCATTTACACTAGTGGGACAATAGATATACACTAAACCAATGTTATCAGATCATAATTTAACTTGAGTTCCATTGTTAAGTTGTGAATCCTCTGTCCAATCATTTTGCTGAACTCAATTTGAAATGAAGTAGAGCAACTAGGTAATACATATATTGAACAAGTTCTATTACAAAATCATTAGAAAGTAGGCATTATATCTTGCTTATGTTGTACAGTAAGGCATGTGCTATTTGAGCAATACTCTTTAGTTCATATCTAGCGGTCTGCACTCCACACCTTGAATCACCTAAATGACACTGTAGAAAAAAAACTCTTTATAGAGAGAGAGAGAGGGGGAGGGAGGGAGGCTTGTCCACCTGTTCAGCTTCTTTGGCTTTTACTGGTGGTCCCTAGGGTTTCCTGCAATTTTTTCAATTCAAAATGTATTTATTGCAATTGACGAGATCTTTTTCTCTTTTTCAGATTCAGACTCAAGTAGTTCCTCAGGAAGTGGTTCAGATGCCAAAGCCTCAACACTTCATGAAAACAAGGTACATTATTTTTTATTGTGATTGTAATTGTTAGGGCTACTAAGAATCGCATCTGATGATAAAACTATTTTCTGGTAAATTATCTGATGGTATTTTTGTCACACTTCAATCTGCAGGAAAAAACTTCTGGGCCTGCTTCGGATCGTGAAAAAAGTAACGTAACTTTGACTGTTTTATAGCTTACCAGTACATACTGGTAAAATAAGATTGCTCAGGGACTGTTGTTTCTGGTGACCATTGGCGAAGAAACCAACAACAACCAAGCCTTTAGTCCCAAACAAGTTGGGGTAGGCTCCCCATTGGCGAAGAAACCAAAACAATTAAAACAAGGGACATACCAATGACCAATTGTTTTGTTGTACCAGTAATAACTCAGTACTGTGCATCTTAGTTAGTAGTCTCTTCTCAACCTGTCTAAATTTTTCTTGCCTTCAATATTGCAATGAGATGAGATGCTAAAATTATTTACCTAAAAACCTTTTTTATTCTTAATATGCATACAGAATCATCTAACGGGTCGAAGGATGCTGATGACCTGTTAAACCTGGCCAATCCTACTGACATGGATGGTAAGAAAAAAATTAATGAAAGTGAACCTTCCTATGGGACATAAATCTGAGATTAAATCATATCCTGCATGAATCATATAGGGGAAAGTAATTCTGCCGAAAGGCCAGTCTCACCTGGCAAGCAATACCGAGCTGCACTCTTGCGGGGCCGCTTTGCTGATACTATTTTGAAAGCTCGTGAAAAGACTCTTGACCAGGTTTTCAATTGTTGCCTTTCTATTGGTTTATGGCAAACTTTGTAGAACTTAAAAGTACTACCAGCTGGTTTTGATTGTCTAATCTAGAAAGATAACCTGGTCCATACACAGTTGAAAAAGACAAGGCAACAAAAATTTTGCAACGCTCCAAATAGGGGTGTTCAAACGATCAGTTCGGTTAAAACCGAATTAAAATAGTCAAATCAAAATTTTATTCGGTTTTAAAAAATGTACTGAACCACCCGAATTGAACTTGTCAACCAAATAACAACCAAACCAAAAAGATCGAAGTAAATTTCGGTTTGTTTTGTTGACCGAAATAAGAAATTAAATTTCAAAATGTCAAAACTCAAACACATAATAAGTATCAAGATAATTATTAGCCAAACCGAAATAAGAGAGATTAACCGAACCAAATATAAAAAAACCAAAGTAATTCAAGTAAAATGTCAAGTAAATTTCGGTTTGTTTCGTTGAACCGAAATCCGAGAGATTAAGGGAACCAAATATAAAAAACCGAAGTAATTTAAAAATTCAACTGAATTGAACCATTTAAACCGACAAAACAAACCATTTAATCCAAAATTTGTCGGTTCAGTTGAAAACCAAATAAACTGGATCCAATGAACACCCTTAGCTCCAAAGAAGTCTGGACACACCAAAAAAAAAAAATGAGTCAGAATTTATGGAATCGTTGATATTTGGTTACTAACTTTGATTAATGACTAATGCATCTAGAAGGTTGCAAAAAAGGACCCTGAGAAGCTAAGACGAGAAAGAGAAGAGTTAGAACGGTTAAAAAGGGAAGGTGGGTTGTTGTTTTCTATGCCAAACAGTTCATTTAATTTTCAATTATTTTTGTTACTGATTATTAATTGCGATATTTTGTTCTTTATTATTATTATTTTTTTTTTTTGGTATTTAAACAGAAAAAGCACGGCTCCAAGCAGAGGCAAAAGCAGCTGAGGAAGCAAGGAAGCGGGCCGAAGCCGAGGAGGCCAAGCGCCGGAGAGCCCAAGAAAGAGAGGCGGCCCGCCAAGCCCTACAACAAGTATCTATTCAAAATTTCAAAATTTTTGCATGTGCTGTCAAGTGAGAAATATAATGTCCCTTGCAAAATGAAATATCATGTGTATATCCTACAAGAATTAGGAATTTCTTATAAAAAAATGTCAAAATTACCCCTCTATATCACAGTATAACTTACAAATTATAGAAGAGTAAATATGGTAATTTTGATGAATTAGGACCAAGAGATTTGACATATTTGATGCTCTGTTTGGGCGAATATTTCTCCTTGGTAAAAGATTTCATATCATACTTGCAATTGCTCATAGTCCCTCTTACACCATAAATTTTTACAAGATTATATATATATTAACTTTTCTCATAATTCTCAGATGGAAAAGACGGTAGAAATTGACGAAGGAAATCTATTCATGAGAGATCTCGAGATGCTGAGAACAGCCCCAGAGCATATAGCCAGTTCGGTTGGTGAGACCAGTCCAATGGATGCGCAAGAGGGAATCGGAACAGGTTTCAGACCCGGTACAAACCCGCTTGAACAATTGGGTCTGTTCATGAAGGTTGATGACGAAGAAGAAGACGAACCGGAACCCGAAACCGAAACCGAACCCGATACAATTAGAGTAGGGGATGTAGAGGAGGGAGAGATAGACTGAGTTAGTTATTACTTATTAGTTACTATAATCCCTCTCTAATTAGGAAATTAACTGGTTTTTTTTGTACATGCCTTTTTTCTTAGAGTAAATCTTTTATTTCGGTGAATCTTTTATATGAGGTTTATACAGAGAAGGGCTGGGAAGTTAAAAAATGTGTCGACTATGTTTCGAGAAACAAGTAACCGTTTAGTTGATTGAGTTGAATTGATTGGTTGCTGTTTTTTTTATTATCTCTTCTTTTGTGAAAAATTGTAGAAATACCAAGTGTTAATCTGATCCAAGTAAATTGTTGTTAGTATAACTTAGTTTCATTACCCTTCTAGTGTACTTGTTTCTTTGCTGAATTGTTGTTTAATATTAAACATGATACTGAAAAAAGTAAAATATTATAATTTGTAACTGTTAGATTTTAAATATTTTGATTTATACTTGAAATTTTGCAATGATTTGGCCAATTTTTCTTTATTCCGATTGAGTGGTTGATGTAATATCTCTCATCATTTAAAATAGAATTTACGTTTGATGCCTAATCGCATTATTTTTTTTTTTAGTGTACATATTTTTAGTGTTGGAAAAAAAATTGTGTTAAAAATTTTCATGGAGAAATCTTTAAAATTTCAAAAGTTTCCCCAATAAGTTTTTAAAGTTTCAAGATTCTAAGTTTTTATAATACGATGTCAGAACAATAGGAAAAGTTTCAGGAACATAACACACCACACCATCATACGATCCTAAAATATTTTCTGTAATTATTACCTAAAAATGCAAATAATTAATATGAAAATGACAATGGAGAAGAAATTGGATTCCAATTTGTGTACCAGTACCAGCAAATGCATCCAGTTGAGGCCCACAAATCAACAAATCATATTAAATATCACACACCCAAATTACATAAATCATAACACAAGTACATCAACTTAAAATTAATTAATTATTCTTCTTTTTGACCCAAAGTATGATACCATAATAACTTAAAAAGATTGTTTTGGTAGGATAAACAAGTGTCTATGAGTAGAACTTGTAATTACTTGCATCTAAAATAATCTGCCTCAATCCTCCAATTGGTGCCAAAACCATCAAAAGCACTCCAAGAATAATGCAAATCTGCAATTAAATAGAGCAATATAACATTATTTATTAAATATTAGAAGCTTATTTAGTTCAAAATTTGTTTTGGAATTTTGTGGGTAGAAAGCCAAATGCAAGCAAAAGAATTTTATTTTAGAATTTGAGGATTAATTAAACCTTCATTGAATCCTGGAATTTTCTAATTAATAAAAATAGGATAGCATGAACAGGATTAGGTGTTTCATGATAAACTATAATGAGTGAGGCTATAGCGCATATTGGTTTGTACTAGAATCAATATCTCTATTTTTAAAGTCCAAACAACCAATCTGAACCGTTCAACATGATCTCCACTGTGAAAATGTATTTGTAGATCAAATTTTACGTTAAAAAAAAATTAGATATATAGGTAGAAAATAATTTTATCTAAATATTTTAAACCATTCAAAAGCACTGATTTTCTCCATATCTAAATAAAGAATAAATAATTCTAAAAATATAAAATTTAGTCTGCAAATACATTTTAATTTAAAAATCACATTAAACAGTTCAAATCAACTATTTGAATTTTGAAAACGAAAATATTGATCTGTAGTATGGACCAATCTGTGCTATGCATATATAATACCATAGCCTCAACCCTTTCTTTGTTATTACAAGCTTCTTTTAGAAATTGAGGATTAAACCTGTCATTGAAATCCTTGAATTTTCTTATTAATAAAATAGGATATCATGAATAGGATTAGGCATTTAATGATAACTATAATTATTTCAAATATATTACCCAATTAGTGATCCAGGAGGGGCTAAATCTTTTGGGCTTGTAGATAGCTAGCCACATAACACATGGAAGCTGCAAAAATAAATAAATAAAGAATTACTACTACAGATTTAATTTAAGTAGATAAAAATGAAAATTATCTTGATAATTTCATCATCTATTGTACAATGCATCTCTCTGTTTTCAAATGAAAAATATGACTTACGAAATAGGTGGTCGGGGCAAACACCAGTCCACCGAAGAATCCGAGCAATCCACCGAAAAACGGGAAGGTCATGCCGATGAACATTGTAATCACTGCATATATTACATTCAAGTTAGAACAAAACTAACAAAAACTACAAGATTCTTTGACAATCTTACAATCTTTTTGAAAGGAAAGGGGTAAGAGCATTACAAACGTATAAGCTTCGGGTGATCAAGCGAAGGGTAAAGCTCGGTGCGAAATTGAGTTTCTTTACCAGCACAGTCTCCATCATGTCGAAAACAGGCATGGCATATATCTAAAGCGCAAAAACAAGAAGAAAGCAAAAAAAAAAAATATTAGATGAAAAAAGAGGTGGTAATACTGTTATAACTAACTATTTCTGCCATTTATTTTACAATTACATTTTCCTCTTTGGCACTGTATCAGATTTGGCATATCAGTATACCTTCTGCCCTGGTATGGTATATGTTGGGATGAATCGAAACTATTAAATTTCAAGTTACCTATCGGCGGAACTAGAAAATTTAGATTGGGGGCGTTGAAACGTAAAATGCTAAAATGTAAAAATGTTTAATGTGTGGTAGGTGAGATTTGAACTCAAGTCTCCACAACTATAGTGTGAAAATTCTAATCACTAGACTACAAGCTCACATTTGATATTTGGGACCGAAACATATAAAAACTTAAAGAAAAAAATTCAATTAAATTTCAAATCATAGGGTTGCATTAAGATTTCGCCCCTGAAGTTACCTGATAACTACCGATGACGTGAATGACAACAAACATGTTGGCCATGGCGATCAACCACCGGGGCTTCTCAAGACTCATCAGAATATTATCCTCGACATTATTTCCAAATGCCCAATATCCGATAAGTGCAACGGGGAAATAACACAAGGCGACGACAATGTAGGCCACAACAACACCTTTCCACATGGGTTTCTTCGATGGGTTTTCAGGGGTTGAAGGGATGGTTGCTTGGATTTCAAGCACCACATTGTGACCCGCATAAGCGAATGCTACGTCACCTAGAGCACCGAAGAATCCGAACACTCTTCCGGGTGTGCTGTGATGTCTGTAGTCGTATGACACCCCAGGTTGTTGGCCTTTGTCTACTGAGGCACCCCATGCAATGGTCGAGTAACTGTTAAGAAGAAAAAAAATAAATAAATGCCGATTATTGAATGATAGAGACATGAGACATCATTAATTCTATTATGATGATGAAATCATAATAATAATAATAAGTTATAATCCTTCATTCAAAATTGTCTATAGAGTAACTAACAATTAATAATCTTTCATACAATATTGTTACTCCATGTAAATTTTGTAATGTTTTCTTTGTAAATTTGTATGTAAAGTTCTGTTTGTTAATTGCATATCCATATATTTTCAAATTTAAGCAATATCAAGTTTGCACTTCAGGAAGTTCTTGAGCTAGGTTAATTCAAATTATCAAGTTGAATGTGATAAATTATAATTCAAATTAAATAAACAACTGGAACATAGAAACAAGGAAAGAACTAGTAAAATTTAGATACCTAAGGGACATGACTGCAGCGGCTAATGAAACACCCGAAATGGAGTTGAAATTTGGCAGTTGAGACAGCACAAGATGCGCCGATGCAAAAATCGCGATGAAATACGTGAGTTTTATTTGTTTGCAATCGGGGCAAACGGTATCATGAAATTTCTTCAGAGATTTTCCTCCGGTGACCATGTAAACTATGTCAACGCTAATTTCAACTACCAACTGTTGCGGCACAACGATCCACAGCCCCAACTTCTCCCCAAATGCTTCTTGACCGAGCTCGTGGTACCGGTCAAATCTCTTTCCTGGTACCATTTCATGCATCTCCACCATTTGCCAGAGAGTGTATAAGGTGATTATCCATGAGATGACAAGTATTGTAATGCCGGGACCCCTAAAAAAATGCGATGTTTTAGGCGATTATTTTATCGGTTGAACTTGTACATTAGATTATTATACATACATATAAATTTTAATTGGTTGATATTTAATGTTAACTGTACCAACCAGAGCATATGTGTTCAACATGTACTAATTAAAGTATACAAAATATTTATATCAATACCAGTATGAACAGAACTATATAATAATTCATGTTGAGTACTGATGCAACTTCTTTTGTTTTCAGCTGTTAAAATTAAATCTTAAATGGATGAAATTTTGGTTTTACCATCTAAGATTTGACATGGCATAGGGCAACCCGAGCACACCGGCACCAACCATGGCCGTGACATTGTGAAATGCCGAGTACCACCATTTCGCTTTGCGTGAAGATGTGATAGGTAGCCATTTATCCACCTCAATGTCCCTTGCTGACTGTAATTTTCCACACACAAAATTAAACTTTCAGCACAGATTTTAAAAATAAATCTTGTGCCAGTATAAGTTTCTTGAAAATAATATAAATATTATAATCTGTTTTATTTATATCTATTACTTGCAAAAATATAAGAAAAAAGTCATATTTGAAACAATCATCTTTAATTATTGTGAGAACAATGAACTATTACTTATTACTAAATACATATTTTAGAACTTAACCTTGATAATCATAGTATTAATCTTGCTTATTATATCTAATTTCAGGTAACGGATCAATAACGGTGTATGAGAAAGCTGTAATGTTTTCAAAAATTTGATTATGATTTGCATAGTTTCTTTCAGATTTTTCTTTGTTCTTCCAAATCAAAATGTCATATAAGATTCAATCCAACTATTACAATATATATTATAGATACATTAATGTATGAAAATGAGAAAGAAAATGAAACAAAGAGGAAAAGCAAGAGCAAGCCCCTTATTTGTAGTGATGTGTTCATAGCCTTTTAAAATAGAAAAAAAAAACAAAATTTAAAAAATAAAGTATTACTTATCACTAAATACATATTTTTAAAATTAACCTTGATAATCACAGTATTAATCTAACCTATTATATCTCTTTGTTTCCATGGTTTCTTTCAGCATTTATTTTTTCTTTCAAATGAAAATGGCATCAAGATTCAATCCAACAATTACAATATATATAATATCATATACTCATTACAACCCACAAATCATAGCACATTAATGCATGAAAATGAGAAAAACAAGAGCAAGCACCTTCTTAGTAGTGATGTGTTCATAGCCTTTGTCTTGTGTGCTTGATTCATCTTGGATCCCCATTTCTAATTAGAAAGGGAACCAAATAAATGGCTCCTCTAACTAGTTGAAATGAGAGAGAGAAAGAGAGAGAGAGAGAGAGAGAGATTATTTGAACCATCAGGCAAAGGAGAGGAGGATATATACTTATAAAGATAGTTCACTATAAGGCCCTCGACTTTTCGTGATTCGCCATTCGGTCCTTTTTAATATAATTATTTATTTATTTATTAATTAATTATGAAGATCTTGAGATTCTACAAGGATCCTTATCTGATTGTGTATCCATTTTTTTTTGCTGTAATTAATTCTGAGAATTGAATCTTTTCAACCATTCTTTAATAAATACATCCAACACAAGAAAAATGTTATTGTTAGTAGTAATTTGTAATAAATTTTATGAAGTAAATTCAAATTATAAAAGTTGTCTGATTCAGTGAATCTGGACTTTCTAAAATTTCTTTGGTTGAATCTGTTCAAAGTTATTTGGATGTACGGAATTATCTTTGAAAATATATATATATATATATATATATATATATATATATATATATATTTATTTTTCACACTGATAAAATAAATTAACAGATGAATTTGATGCTTGACAAAAAGACTTAACAGAGATTTTGAGTTGCACAGTTTGATTCTTTACCTAAATCTAGAAAAGTTGCATCTGTGAACAGAATTTTTTTACTTGTAATTAAACTTTAACTAAAAATAGAATTGTTTGCAACCGCCTTTGTGTTAATTTGGACAATATATTTTTCTAATATCTTCAAGTAATTCTTTTTTTGTAAAATATTGAAGTGTACTTGCATTATTATTATTATTTGTTTACGATTTTTTTTTAATTTTCTGCTTATTGATAAAAGAGAAAAGGTATAATATTATTGTTTGTATTCTATTTTTTTGAGGTAGTTAATTATTTCGTACAACTAAATTTTATATATATTTGTTTGATTTCTTGAAAAATATTATTCATATGAGAAAATTTAAATCAGAGATGTGTTCATTATTTTTTAAATAATAATGTTGAGTCAATTTGAAATTCACTCAAATTTGACATCTGCAATTTTTTTTATCTGAATATTTATTTTGAAATATCAAGAAGATGTATCATAAAAATTGAATGGACAATACAATTATATCTTAGGTTGTATGAACAACTAACAAAAAGAAAATAGCAAATAGACAAATTGAAATTGAAGATTTAATAGACAGAAAATATTTTTAATAATAATAACAAAAAAAAAATATTTGAGAGGTGAAAACTAACAAAGAAATTGAATCCGGTGGAGTAATTTGAAAACCTTAAATTTCGGAGATATATGCGGTATTACTTCATTATTTAATGTATTTTTTTCGAACTATGTACCATTACATTATATAAATTTGTACATGATTGTACTCCACCAGTTGACTTTGACTTAGGAGTCAGGACAAAAATCTAGAATATTTTTTTAGAAAGGACATTTTTGCAAATAGTACTTGTACTTGTTGAATATATTTTGTTTGCATTTTGTTTTGTATTATTTTCTATGTTAGTTGGATTTATAAATCCTGACATTGTCAGCAACGTGAATTTGAATTTAAATATACATTTTAAAATGAACGCATGGTTCATTCGCTTAAATAAATAATATTTTATAAAGATCTCTGTTTTCATACAAATCTTATTTTTTGGGTACAATTTCACACAAAACTTTATGAATATTTTTTTTATCCAAATATGAAATTTGAAAAAACTATTTTATCATAATTAATAGTTCAAATGGCTATTAAATATATTTGATGGTTAATGTATTTTTTTTCTCAATATGGCAATGTACATATATAAGCATGCAATGATGTAAATAATATTTTTACACTTCTTGACTTTTGAGTGGCTAGAATCATGAGTTTACATGATACTTTTGCAATTATTGATTTTTGAGTGGCAAGAATCATGAATGAGGCTATGGTACTATGCATAGTGTATGCATGAATTGGTCCGTGCTATGGATGAATATATTTATTTTTAAAATTCAAATAGTTAATCTGAATTGTTAAAATTTAATGTATATTATTAAAAAAGTTTAGAATATTTATATTTTTTTTAAGTTAGGTAGAAGATCATTATTTTTGGATGGTCTAGAACTTTTAGATGAAGTGATTTTCTACATATCTAAAAAATAGTATAAATTGTGAAAAATAAAAATTGATCTACAAGTACTTTTTTTATATGGAGATATTAAACAATTCAGATCAACTGTTTGGATTTCGAAAACATAAATATTGATCCATAGTACAAACTAATCCACACTATGCATAAAACCATAGCCTCACTCAGAAATCATGGAATAAATAGGAGCCTTCTGACATCTCTTTCTAAAAACAATAATAATAATTGAACAAAAATATAACTAAAATAGTAACCAGATAGAAAATTCATGACATCCCCATACATTCCTTGTGGACAACTTCCTCAAAATGGGTTTCTGTAAATTGTCAGATTTCTGCAGTTTGTATTTCTTTTCTCAGACTTTCTTTTTTTCTGATTAGCTGCTTATAATAGTGTATAGCACATATATAAGCTTGCTGATTTTCTATAGTACCTGACATCTGAACCAACTGTATTTATAAAATAGTAAAACTACAATTTTATTTGGATTTTAAAAATTTAACCAAACCAATTGAATTAAAGTTGTTAACTCAATAACAACCAAACAAAAAAAATCGAACTAAATTTCAGTTTTGTTCGGTTCAACCGAAACAAGAGAGATTAAATTTCAAAATATCAAAACTCAATAATACACAAATATAATTAATAATCACAGAATAAATATCAAGATATATATCATTCAAACTGCAATAAGAGAATTTGAACTGCAATAAGAAATATTAAATCGAACTAAATATAAAAAAAGAACGAAGTAATTAAAAAAATCTACCAAACCGAACCATTTAAACCGAAAAACGAACCATTTAATTTAAAATTTATCGATTCAGTTGAAAACCAAATATACCATGTCTAATGAACACCCCTACATCTGCATCGAGATTTGTACATCCTGTTTAATTAGTCGTTTATAATTTTAATGGTACGTACAAATCTCTATACGAATTGAACAGTTTATAATTTGGATCATTTAATTTAATTTTACATACAAGTAGATTTTTTTTAAATATGAATTTTTAAATTTGCAATGAATTGTCCGAATATTATTTATCTAGTATGAAATAAAGATCAACTGTCATGTATTGACTTACAAAATTTCAACTTTCTATACAAAATAATATTATAACTAACTGTACTAGTTGCATTTTTTTTTAACTATTTTTTAGTAGTTAGAAGATATAAAATCCTTTAATTTGAAAAAAAAAAAGATTAAATTTAAGAGGAGGGTTCAAATGCCTCCATTTTTCATGCCTCCACCATGCCTATATTTTTAAAAACTTTAATAACTTAAAATTTAAAACTTAAAAGTCAAAACAAAACTGTTGGATATGATCTACATCATTTTATTTATACACGTGTAAATAATTATGACATTTCAATTTTATTTTGGTTGTCATCAAGAGCTTGTAAAAAACGTACTAATGTGGATAATTTCTAGACGTTGATTTTTCAACTTATTGATTCACATAAAAACAAAATCAAAATGTGATAATTTTTTATGAGCACATAGATAAAATGATGTAGATCATATCCAGCGGTTTTATTTTGAATTTTAAATTTTAAATTTTGAGTTATTAAAGTTTTTGAAAATGAAGGCATGGTGGAGGCACAAAAAATGGAGGCATTTGAACCCTCCTCTAAATTTAATTGGACTTTGGAGTAAAAAATAAGTCCTAGTCACAGTCAACGTTTCAAACCCAATGAATTATATTTTCATATAGTGATTTAATTATGAGAGGGTTCAAATGCATCGTAATTTTTGTGCTCCAATATGCTCCACATTCTTTATCTCTATTTTCAAAGTCCGAACAGTCGATCCGAACCGTTTAACATGATCTTCATAATAAAATATGTTTGGAGACCAAATTTTATATTTTTTAGATTTTTTTTTTACTATTTTTGTATATAGGTACAATATCACTTTATCGGATGGTCCAGAATCTCCTTAAAAAAGTGATTTTGGACTTATCTCAATAAATAGTAAAAAAATTCTAAAAAATATAAAATTTGGTATCCAAGCATATTTTATTATGAAGATCATGTGAGTGGTTCAGATCGAATATAAAATAAGTTGACCGAATATTTAGTGCCCCAAAAATTATTATTACATAAAATAATTTAATTTCAAAGTCTTAATTAAGATTTCTTAATACTATAAAAAAATGGTACCAATTGAATGCTTATATAAAATAAATTTCAGTATTATATTTTAGTAGAAAAAAAAATCATAGAACTGATGTATAAATTCTTTCATCCACATGTAAAGTTTGCTCATTAATTTCTTTCGTTATAAGAGGTTTTGGATTATATTCATTTTTTCAAATTTTCTCATTTTTTTTCTAGCAATCAATATTATTCATTTTTCAATTGGAAACGGTTATAAATCAATATGATGTGAGAATTATGATGATAAGCTTTTGAATGGTATAATTATTCAACAATTTTACTTATTAAGTCCTATAGAATAAATTAGTTGCCACAAATCTCAATATAAAGCGATTCTAATTTTTGGATGTATATATATGCTCACACTAAAGTTTAAACAGGTCACATTTATTTTCAAAATATTTTTCTCGTCTTTATCAGTAATAAAAATTAATTTGAATACGGTTCATGATTATGTAAGAAATTCTCTCATATTTTGTGTAGAATGAAGTGAATGAACACAAAAATTTTAAATATATATATATATATATGGAGTATGGCTAAGTTGCTGCTGGCAGCATTTCGGCCAGCTGCTGCCGGGGCTATATTTAGCCATACGATGTTCAAACAACAAATCCAAACCGTTAGATGTGATCTCTATATTAAAATCTACTTGGAGACCAAATTTTACATTTTTTTGGAATTTTTTTACTATTTATTAAGCTACTTTGAAAATTGCTGATCCGGGTGAACAGTAAAAACAGTATGGACCATATGATCTGGAATTTTCAAAGTGGCTTAATAAATAGTAAAAAAATTCCAAAAATGTAAAATTTGGTCTCCAAGTACATTTTAATATAGAGATCACATCTAACTGTTTGGATTTGTTGTTTGAACATCTTATGACTAAATATAGCCCCGGCAGTAGCTGACCGAAATGCTGCCAGCAGCAAATTAGCCATACTATATATATATATATATATATAGAGAGAGAGAGAGAGAGAGAGAGAGAGAGAGAGAAAGAGTAAGGCTTAGATGCTATGGATAACATAAGGTCTTCCGTGTTACGGCTTAAAAAATCTATTGTATAAACTTCAAATTTCAATCTAAGTACGTAGCTCAATAAATTAGTTATATAATGATCTTGTAAAATATCAATTTTTACTATTTTTGAAATTTTTTTTACTCTTTTTTTTATAATTTATGAAAGATGGCAAAATATGGCTTAAAAATAAAAAAAATTACTAATATTTTAGGTCATTTTTTGCCTTAAAAATAAAGAATATTGCACTTGCCGAAATTTTTTTATTTGATACCTCAATGTAGATTTTTTAATTATTTTTATAAACGTCATGCTTTACCATTAAACGCCAAGTTATAAATATGTTGTCATCATCATTGGTCAGTGAGAGGTGGCATAGATTCCTTTCATTCAAGCACAAATATAATATTAGTAACTTCATTATATTCTCCAATCATTAAATAATCTACATGTAACGCTGACAGGTTGCTAAGGGGAATGTTTAGACACCAACAATAATTAAAAATAATGAAACAAAATTTTATGGTGATACATACTTTTATAATATTTTAGATATAAAGTGTATTTTATAATTTTTTTGAGAAAATGATATATACAGATACGGATTAAATATTAGCCTGATATAGATACGAAAACGAATACGAATCAGATCGGATATTTATTAACATAATATAAAAAATATTAAAATATACTAAAGTTCATAATATTTATCTAATTATAAAGGTGAATTACATAATTTTGTTCATAATATATATTAAAATATATGATATATATCTACTATTTGAATACAGATAATTGAAACGTAAAACCATATCCGTATTCATATCCACATAGATATTTCAATATTAGATATTCACATCAAATTTTTCGAATACATATTGAATACAGATCAAATATTATCCATACCATTTTCACCCTTAATATCCATTTATATTAATCAGAAAAAACAAAGACACCACTAGTTAGTTCAAAATATATTAAAAAAATCAATGTCTAATAGGCAAGCTTGTAATATTGCGTCTTATCACCGCTATTACCATTTTTTGTTGTTGATTATTGCAAGTTTCCATTAAAGCGCTAAGTCTAGCACCTTAATATATATATATAGGAAATTGCTAATATGCTATGCATGGCATAGTGGACCTCTGTGCTACGGTTCAATATTTGAGTTTTTAAAATCCTAACGGTCGATCCGAACCGTTCAGCATGATCTCCATATGAATATGTACTTGCAAATCAAATTTTACATTTTTTAGATTTTTTTTTACTATTTTTTTAGATAGTTAGAAAATCACTTGATCTGAAAATTTTGTACATTCAGATCAAGTGTTTTTCTACCTATCTAAAAAATAGTAAAAAACTTCTAAAAAAATGTAATTTGATTTGCAAGTACATATTCATATGGAGATCATGTTGAACAGTACAGATCGACCGTTAAAATTTTGAAAACTCAAATATTGAGTCGTAGCACGGAGGCCCTCTATGCTACGCGTAGCACCGTAGCCAACTCCATATATATATATGAGGAGGGATCCACTTACAACAAATTTGAGTTACAACAAAGTTACAACATTCATTTTTTTCATTTTCAAAGTCCAAATTGTCGATCCAACCGTTCAACATGATCATCTAAATAAATGTACTTGCAGATCAAATTTTATAGTTTTTTGAATTTTTTTACTATTTATTAAGATGGGTACAAAATTCAATGGTCTAAGTATGGCTATTTTTTGTAAAATACTTAATAAATAGAAAAAAAATTCAAAAAAATATAAAATTTGATCTGCAAGTACATTTTATATAGATGATCATGTTGAACGGTTGGATCGACGATTTGGACTTTGAAAATGAA